>WUQG02456922.1:0-12588 GCA_011317285.2 Androctonus mauritanicus
AATTTTGTTTCCCTTAATAAGAAAGGCATAAATTTTGTTTTGTACAACTTTCATTTTTCTTTACGTATTTTGAATAATTTTTTTTTAATGGCACTCTCATTATTTTTTCAGAATACCATTGTATTTTTTAGGAATGCACGTCATTTATATAATAGCCTTATCAGGACCTTTTTTCATACTTTGCCTAAATACCATTTGTCATTCTATGGAATGCCTAGGTATTATTTACAATGCCTAGGGAAAGTATGTAATAATTCTCATATTTCATACATTGCCTAAAAACGCCGGGCATTATATACAACGCCTAGGCATTCTATAGAATGCTGGCTTTTCAAACTTTGCCGGTAACATATATATCTCAATTTTACCAAAGTAGCATAATCCAAGTTTTATTAGCATTCAATTTTGGAACTTTTATACAAAAATAATCAATGAATTTCTTCTATTTAGACAATATAAAATGTAAAATTCTGTATTATATTAAATAAAAATCCTTTTAGAAAACCAATTTTAGAATAGCAAATTTATTCTAAAAATGCCCTCTTTTAGAAAACTAAAAATATCATCAATTTTCACTGTTTAATTTTCTTTTGAATTTTAGATCTGGTAACCATAAATAACATATCTTATATAAAAGTATGAAGCACATCAAATTAATGTATATACAACATACAATTTTAATATATTTGTAAAGATAACTGCATTATTCATCAAACAATACAATTTCCTAAACTGAAAGAATATATTATGACAATCTCTAATATATCTGATAAACTTTTGTAATTCCTGACAGTTAACAATCAGTTAGCAAGTACTCTAATTATTTTGCATTTATTCAAATATCAGATTTATACTTCTGATAATTATTGCACCATCTTGGTTTCAATTTTTTCAAATCATAATTATCAAATCATAACAGGTATTAATCAAATCATAGCAGGTAAGGAAAACAGTGCCTGTTATGATTTGATTAATTTTTTTCCTTACTTGTTATGATTTGATTATATTTTTCAATTGGATCTATTACTTAAAAAATGCTCCTGTAGAAACTCAAAAATGGTAATAAATTTTCTAAAATTTCTGACATTTTCTAATAATCTTTCAACAAAACTAATAAGAAAATTATAGGAATTTTCTGTCTGATAATTTTTTCGAAATAATGATGAAAAATTATGGAAAGAGAAAAATTTCATACATAAATATAGTTCTATAATAAATTTTAATTAAGATATAAGAGAATTACAGTTAACAACAAAATTTTGTCATTGATAATGTGAAATTATTTTTCAAAATTCCTCAAAAAAAAAAAAATGAAAAAAAATGAAAAAAATTAAGTCAATTCTGGCCTCTTCTGTTTGATAGAATCACTCAATTTGTCAAACTGGTGGCAGTACACTTGTGAATTAATTGGGGAATTGTCTGGTAGAAATTTAAAAAAATATTTTTCCTTAAAATCACACCAAACAGAGAGCATCATTTTTTTTTATGAATATCTGCTTTCGAAGTGTTTTGAGCTGGCTTGTCTCTTCTACTCCATGATCTCTTGCATTTGACATTGTTGTAAACAATCCATTTTTCATCGCCAGTTGTGATTCACTTCAGAAACGGATCATTTTCTTGACGTTTGAGTAGCAAATCACAGATGTCAATGTGATGGAGCAAATCTCTTTCTTTGAGAACATGTGGAACCCAAATATCAAGCTTTGAAATAAAACCAAATCATTTCATATGATCATGATTGATCGAATTTGACAAATTCATTCTCATAGCAATTTTTCATGTTGTTATTCAGCAGTTTGCTTCAACCGATGTCTTTATTTTGTCTTCATCAGCTTCAGCTTCCAGAACACAGTGCATCTTTAATATCGAAATTGTCCGAATGAAATTTTGCAAACCAGTTTTGCAAATTTCGTTCTGACAACCAGTGGCATTCTGTTAACACATCATCTCTATATACTTCACATAACTTTTTTCTTGCTTGAACAGCATTCTTATCTTTTTGGTAATAAAAAAGCAAAATAAGCCAAAAATGCTCCTTTTTGTTTTCCATTTTTGATACGACACCAAAAAAACAATTGCACAGAATCCAAAAAGTTTTTTTAATAAATAAACCTTGAAATGTCAACTATCAAAATGTATAATGGCAATATGGCTTAGAATGAAATTAGTGAGTTAAAAATGCAACTAACACCACTCACTCTTCCAAACAACCCTATATATATGCCAGATATATGTAAGTTGGGGTTTGCCTGGAATAAATAAACTAAAGCACTTATATTATGATTGTACTGGAAAAACTATAAACAAACTATCACTGATACAGCAGTAAGAGAAGAAAAGATATTTATTGAAATATTTTCAGCTATATAAAGTAACATTCAACAACAACCATAAATTTGTAAAGAATTACAAGCATTTCCAGAGAAACAGAACAATAAGATTTAAAACACAAAATTAAGTCCAAGAACAAAGCTGATTAAGATATAACCAGAAATAATACAAATGTAATTATTTTTTTAACAAAAAATTCTATAAGAATAATTAAAAGAAATTAATTTTGCATTAACTTAATTTAGATTTTAGTATTAACATATTATAAATAATAATTAAATATTAATACTATAGTTTACACAAGCATGCACACCTGCTTTTAGACAATTAATGTAAAGAGTTCTTATAGACTATTCATAATAGTGAAAAGCCATGCTTTTGAGAACGGCTCAAGGATTGGCCATTTATGACTTTTATTCTATTATTCTTTTGACTGCTACTCATTTGAAAATTTGTATGCAGACTGAAGTGGGTTTAATAAAACCGAAAGTACATTCTGCAATTATATACTGCATATATGTGAATATAAATCAATCTATGTATAAGCTGACCCAACTTTAGTACTTAAAATTTTATAAAAATTTGAAACCAATAAATTATGTGGTCTTTGATTTTTAGTTACTGATATATTAATGTTATTTGCTAAAATAAATATTTTATTGGAACTTTAAATAAATAAATATAGTATATCTGCATATATATATATATATATATATTATATATACATACACACACATATTATATATATATATAAAAAATATATATGATGTTATAATGTTTATTATAATGTTTTGTATTATAATGTTTATTATATATATATAATAAATCATTATAATACAAACACTAGTATATCAATTTAAAAGATAAAATTTTACTTTAACTTGAAGTGATCCAGTGCAGTGCATCTACATAAGATTCTTGGATAATTGTTGAGAATTTCTGCATCACCTATCTGATGCACTTATATAAATGCAGGTTGAGTCGGCGGCACAATGCACTCAATCACTTTGAGTAAAGTAAAATTTTACTTTACTCCAAAGTGAGATTGATGTCAGTGAACATTGTTGTTAGGATGATGTAGCTTCAGAAAATATCAAGTTAACAAATAGTAATAAATTTTGATAATTTACATAAAAATATTTTCTTTTTATTGTTGTTATTGAATAACTTTTTTTTTTCCTAAAAAAAATTTCATATTAAATTATCACAGTAAAAATTTTATTAGAATAATACGTCTACATCACATGGCTCTCAAGAGACTGTTCAAAGTTTTGTTTTCCCTTACATTGTACTTTTGTCAAGTTGAGTTATCAGATTCAAATCTTTGATTGTATTTTAAAATGAGTGGATCATCCTAATGATGATGTCATACACTGTTAGGATGACATATGCAACATGATTTCTAGACGTTAAGCGTGAGATTTCAAAGTTTTGATTTTGCTCACGATGAACTTTTTTGATAGGTTATTTAAAATCTGTGCTAAAAAATAACTATGATTATTATTATTATTATTTCATTATTTTAAGCATTATTTTAGTTACTTTTTAATCTACTTTAGTTAAATATAATGAGCATTTATCGATTACTAGTGAATGGATTAAAACATTCTTAGTTAATAATAATGAAAAATATATTTTTTCACCCAAATATGACTCCTAGGTAAGATTCTTGATTGATCGCCGAGTTTTCATGTCACGTTGTATCGGACAGTGCGGTGTCGCCTATGTGGTTACGGTATATATGCAGGTTGGAGTTGGCAGTGCGACACACTCGATCGCTTCAGAGTAAGATAAAATTTTACTTGGCATTGTATTAAATGAATTATTGCAAAATTTCCTTCCTGATCTTCAGGAAACATTCAATAAAACTTCATCTTCACTGAATAACTTTTCATGTATTATAAAACATAACACATGAAAACATAGTAATATTTTTACTATAGAGATTATTTTTATTCTATTTGATATTGCACAAATCCGAATAATAATTTATGGTTTTGCTTATTACTTCAGTTTCTCCAGCCAAAAAAAAAAAAAAACAAAATGATTTTTTTGACATGTGTATAAGCCAACCCTCCTCCCACTTCAGAAATTTTTTTGGGGGGGAACCTCAGCTTATACATGAGTATATACAGTATATTCAGATTTTGTCAAAAGTTGTCCAGATCTGATCAAATGTGGTTAAACAGTGTGATCTGTAGGTGTGTAAAAAAAAGAGATACTCAAACCTCCTCTGTTTTGACCCAGTTATGGTGAAATTCTAAGGGATCTTTAGTAATCTGTATCTTGAATTTTATTCAAATCAATTGAATTGATGTGAACTATAAAATGCCTTTGAGAATGAGAAGAAGAATGATTTTTTTTTTTTTTAATCAATTTTTGTTATCAGATTTTGAAGTTTCAGATATCAATGTTCTTTTGAATACTTTTCTTGAATATAAATGTCAGATTATTAATATTTGACTTAGAATCAAAGTTATACTGAGCTGAATTTTGTCCAAAATGATTCCTGTGATAAGAAGACAAGTTGTGACTATTATATTTGGCTTATAGGGACTGCTTTGCTCTTGTTATAAAGATTTTACATGACTTATATATATATTTGTATATATTTTCAGAAGAACATCAAGTGGATTAAGTCTACAGAGTGAAGGGCAAGGTTATGATAATGATGCCTCTTCAGATACTGAAACTGAAGATGTTGCAGGAGAAGAAGCAGGTGTTATCACTCGTAAAATTAAAAACAAGCATGACCGAGTAAGTAATAATTGTTAATATTCATTATATTAAATGAATTGTATTTATTAATATTTTTAGTTTTTTCAATTAAACATATCAGATAGAAAAACATGATTTATTTAATATATATCCTAGTTAGCAAAAGTGAATAAAATTTTCCAGCCCTAAATGTTGAGTATATAAACTTCAAATTTAGCATGGATATAGCATTTAGGTTACACCCAAAGGAAAAATAAAAAGTGTAATTTCAAAAGAATAGAACCATTAATGGTATTGCACTATCAATACCATTAATGGTTCTATCTAATGGTATTGATTATTAATTTCTATCTAATGGTAATTGATTCTATTAATGGTTCTATCTATTGCGAAAAAGATAATTTTTTTTAATTCATTTTTAATTTCCTTAAAAAATTGAAAATTATTTTATTTTAATAATGGTGTATTTTCCTTCTCTATACAGAGGATCCAGGAGGCATAGCTCCCAACAAGTTGATGTCTGAAGGCCTCAGGAATGAGCTCTAATTATAAAATATAAAAGGAATACCTAGATCCAAGATGGTGAACAATTGCTCACCATCTTGGATCTAGATTCATTTCCAGAGTAATGGCATTTGTAAGATTAGATTATCATAAATTGATGATTATAAGTAAGGGAGCACCTGCATATTTAGCTGTTTAACTTCTGAAATAATTGCAATCATTATAGCATGATCTGTAAATCTCCAATATTTTTCATCCATATATAAATTTGAATTATAACTTTTTTCATTCTATTGGAATATATTAAATTTAGCCAATTTAATCCTTTAAATAAGTGAATTAATTTGTGATTATTACTTTTATTAAATTATTACCTTAATAAAATCTGTAATTAATGAATTTTTAACAAATAGGATTTAAAAAGTTTAATACTAACTTCCAAAAAATAAGATTTATTTTTGCAAATAATTTATCAGAATGAACTTTTTTAAGAATTACATAAATTTAATATAATATATGATGAAAATCTTATAATTTTTAATTAGTAAATAAACCACTATCATTGCATAGTTATTACCATATTCAACTTATATTCAAAGCTCACTTAGTGGTTCTGAAATTCAAAGACAAATGGTTAAATGAGTAATCATTATCGTAAATTATTGTATGATAGAATGCATACTTATATTAATGCTTTTGGAATCTTTACCATTACTAGTTAAAATGGCAGTGACTTTCTGATGATCAGAACTGATTGAAAATTTTTACAATGGAATTAATGAGAAATAAATTTCCAGTTTATGAAGTTTATGAAAATAAATTTCCAGTTTCCATCTAACAAACATTTTTTAAGGTCCTAGTTCCCTTTATAAATCAAGGAATACCTGTATTCTTAAAAAACAATGTTTTATTTAAATCTATTTTTTTTTATAATTATAAATTTGGAATTTTGGGAAAAGGTTTCATGATATTAATACGAATAATTTTATTTTTATAGTAATTTTAATTTACATATTTTTTTTTATTTTACAAATATAAATCATTAAGTTAAATACAAATTTCATAAAATTAGATATGTTTATTTTTTGTGATGGAGAGATTAGAGTGCATTATCAAAGTTTTAGAAAGAGATCATTCCATTTTGTATAATGGATAATTATATTAAAATGTATCTTCTCTCTCATAAAAATATTATATCAAAAACTAATTTAGTACAAAAAAAATATATAAAATTCTAGTTTTAAAACAATTTTACTGAAATATTAGTAAAAAATATTCTGATTTGAGAAGCAGTATCACTGTTAGACAACCATAAGTTGAGTGTAAGTCATATTTTGCAACTGAAAAAAATATTATGAAAGAATGAAGAAAAATCTTTAATGTTGATTTTGATTAAAAAAATCTAATTAATCCTATAATAAAAAGTATTTTAAAAATTGCTTTTATTTCCAAATAAAAAAACAAAATTGTGTACGAAGTATTTAAATGATTAATAAGACAAAATAAAACAATCATCATATAGCTTAAATTTATTGTTTAGAAAGTAATGATTAAATATAACTTAATTGATGACAAATACCATCCAACATATGAACGATACAAGAAATTGGCATGTTGGATTACATATAACAAATGGGTACAGAGAGTTGGTTATAACCATATTATTCGTAACCATATTTGTTATTAATTAATGAATTTTCATTCTTAAGAATTAGTGGCAAAATGTTAATTATGATTATATTAAAATTTATTTATTATTAAATCAGAGGTGTGCAAATTAGAAGAGTGCAACTCCATATTGGAGTCATGAAAAAATTCCGAAATAGCAAAAACTTTGAGAATTGAAAAAATTCTTGAAGAAATTAAGATTCAATATTTTTCAATAACAATATTTTAGCAATCTACAGAAAAGCATTTAACATCTGGAACCAAGTTTGAAATCTCTTCTTAATAACTTATTAAAAATTAGTCCTGATTGATCTTGAATGTAACTAATCCTTAGGCATTCTTTATCTATGTAATATATTATATTTTAAAAAATAATATTCATTGAATTCCATCTATCAATTTTCTAATTGCCCCATCATAGGTGTTAGCCAGTCTATGGTGAACTGTAAAGAGGCCACTACTAAATACAGTGGGTCCTTGTTTAATGTCTGAATTAAGTTCTTGAAAATCATGATAACTGAAATCAAAATTCTAATGACCTAACACAAGGGTCAGCAAACTTTTGAGGCGAAAGAACCAAATCTGTTTCTCATAACAATTTAAAAATTATTTGAGAGCCATATATTTTTACAAATAATTTTCTTCATTTAATAAAGATATAATATTAATTATATCTTTATTAAATGAAAAAAAAATTACAAAAAAAATTGAGCTGTGTGTTCATCTATCCCCTCCATTCCCTCTGTATACCCTCTCTGGACTCGCTTTCCCTTTGCTGATGTCATGCTTCGTGCATCTTAGTACTACAAAGTTTTGCAAGACTTATAAATCAAATGAAATCATCATTATGTGAATAAAATTCTTTAAAAATTTTATAAATGAAACTATGATAGTTTTATTTTCATTTTCACTTTTACTTCAGAGCAATATGTACATGCCCAAAGAGCTGCAGTGGCTTTGTGAGCTGCTGTTTGTTGACCTCTGACCTACCATATAAATTTTTCAAGGGGTACATTCTATATTCAATTCCAGGTTTTCTGAATGAAAAGACAAAGCCTTTATGTCCATCATTCTGGTCAAATGTTCTGTGTACTTGTATAATTTAATTAATACATTGTTCATAGAACAATATTATATACTTCAGTTGATACTCATATAAATATGATTGCTTTATTTTCTATAATTATAGGTTTCATCACTTCATTTTTCTCTCTATTATGAATAGAAATGTAGGAAAATTGGGCTTGATTCCATTTTGCTGCCGTAATAATTTTTTATTTTTTAATTAATTTAGTTTTTGCTGATAGCATAATAGTGAAATGACATTAAACAAGAATCTATTGTGTATCATTTGTGCAATTCAATATCATAACTAACCAAATTAAAAAACAACAATAATAAAGAAAGTCATTTCAAAATTAGTTGTTAATTTTAAATTTTTATTGCCAACAAATCTGTACACTTGATACACTATAACTGTGTTATGGGCCAATTAGGAGTCCTTTATAAGTTGATCAAAAACATGATCAATTATTGTATTGAAGAAGAGAATTAGTACATGAAACTTGGATTCCCATTGATATTTATCTTTCATTACACAAAATTGCACAAGAGAAATAAGGAATAGAATGAACATATTTCTCTGTGAATTAGTAAATGGAAATGCATCAAGTTAACATTGGAAAAATTAGGTTGCAGTCAAAAATATTTATACACCTCTATATTGAATTATTAAAATAGCAATAGAATCAAAAAATAAGAAATCATATTGTTTATGAACTTAATACTACTTTCTTTAAATTATTTAGAGTACAAGAGAATATTCGAAATCAGTTCTGTCAGAAATGGGTATTTATGAATCTGGAAAAAATGATGATAATTTATCATCATCAAGTGTTCCTGGTACACCTGATTTGTCCCATGAAAGATATATTGGAGAAGGAAACTACATGATTGTACCTCAAAAAAGAAAACGGAGAAAGTATATTCCAGAAAAACCTGATTATAGTTTAAATCTTTGGTCTATAATGAAAAGTTGTATTGGCAAAGAATTAACAAAAATTCCAATGCCTGTAAGTAATAAATTGAGTTTTCTTGAAATATTTATATTATGGTGAAATATTAAATCAATTAAGACTATTAATTATAGCAAACTAAAGTACATTATTATATATTTGAAAGTCATCTTATATAATTTAGTATCTATTAATTTCAACTTCTATAAGGAAAATATGAGATTTTTGTTGTCATCATTAGCAATTCTATTTCATCACTGCTGGATATATATGCCTTCTTCTTTTGTTTCCATACATACCTATCTTGTGCAATCTGCATCCACTGGGAAGCAATTACTTTTCTTATATCATCTCTCCATCATTTGTATTGCCTACCAGGATGTCTTTTCTCTTGTCTTGGTTGCCACTCTGTAATTCTCTTTATTCATCAGTTACTGATGTATCTTGCTATGTGGCTTGACCAACACTATTTATTGCTTATAATTGCTACTAGTATATCTTTTATTTTGATTTGGTTCTTATCCAAGTGTTTGCCTGCAGTCTCTTCTGATGTATCCTAACATGCACCTTGCTATGTTGCTTTGGGTTGTTGCTAGTTTCTGTTCCATTTTCTTTATAAGGGTCCATGTTTCACAACTATATGTCATTACTTGGTAGTATGCACATATTGAACAGTTTCCTTTTGAGGCATATTGATATCCTATTGTCTCTTAAGAAGTTGCTGAGTAGCTGTATGCATGCTATCCCAATTTCTACTGCATTCTTTGTTGAATTTCTCTCATCTGTTTTCGTGTTGTGATTACTTGTCCCAAATATTCTGTTCTTCCAGCCTTTTAATTGCAGGCTTTCTATCATAACTGGTTATGGGTTTACTTCTGTATTGAACATTACAATTTGTCATCTCATAATTCATTTAAAGCCTTATTTTCTTGCTTTCTGTCTTGAGAATTTCCTGTAGTTTATTTGGTATTTGGGTGTGAACAGCATTATGTTGTCAACAAATTTCAAGTGGCTGAGATACTCTCCATTCGTGTTTTTTCTTTATGTTCCCATCCATTTATTTGTTGGAATATTTTTTCTATACAGACTGTGAACAGATTTTTGGTGAGATGCTATCTTCCTGATGAACTCCTTGTTGGATTTTTATTTTCCTGCTATCTTTGTGTAATTGTATTATGGCTGTTGCTTCCTTGTAGATGATACACAGTAGGTGTATTATCTACAAGGAAGCAACAGCTATACATAATGGTCTACATCCTGGTTATTTAGTGCTGGTAGTATTATGAGAATCCCTGTAGATACTGAATTGAATGCTTTCTTGTAGTCTACGAATGCCATACAGAGAGAGAGGTGATATTATTTGCATTTTTCTTTCAATTGTTGGTGTGTGTGTAATCTATTGTTGAATAGTCTTTTCAAAATCCAGCTTGTTCTCTTGGTTGGTTCAAATCTAGTACTTGTTCCAATCTTTTTGTGAGGATAATTGCGAATACAATAGAATCTGTATATGATGACCATCCCCTGTTCCAATCAAAACTGGTCATTTATACAGGTGGTTAGCTTATACAGGTTAATTACAGTATAGCATGTTTAAATGAAACAAAATGATTACACTTTAATAAAAACAAAACATAGTATAAACTGTATTATAAATAGTAACAAAAACATATGTTTTTGTTAGTATTTATAACACAGTAGAAAAGAGATGAGGTTATTTTAACCAAATTAAAAAAAAAAAGAAAACTTTCACATTCAGGAATTTTCAAGGTCTTCCAGATATTTTTATATAAAAAAAACTGAAATGAACTAAGTAAGTTTTTAAACTGAACTGTTTTTATAAGAAAAAATAACAAAAGAAAAATTATTTTAAAATTAAATTAAATAAATATATATATAATATATTAATTCATATTTAATGAAAAACAAAATTATTAACAAATCCAATAACAAAAACATAACTATTAATTCGTGAATTTAAGAATTTAATGGGAAGAGTGAAATTGCATTGACTTGTATAAATTTTTGATATTTGGTTCAATGTTGGTTAAGGATAATCTTAAAGTTGATGTCAAATTTAGTCTATTGCGTTGTTTTGTCTTGGTTAATGTGACCGTTGAGAATCTGTTCTCACATAAATAAGAGGTAATTGTTTTCTTTTCTTTGCAGAACACAGTTTAAGAAACATGGCTATATAGTATTAGTGTGTCACAAAGATTTAACAATAAAAATAGTTATATTCAAGAATAAGTACATAAGTCATTTGGATGGCTGCATGGTAAATCAGTCATTTATTACTGGAGGACTGAGTTCAGTTTAGTCCCAAATCTCCTAGACCTGACTCACTGAATTCTATCCTTTAGTATTCCAATTGACCTCATCATGAGTATTGACCAGCTTGTGATGGAATATAGAAGTTGCTTCCACAAGATATATTATACATCATGTGCAATATGGCAGCTTAACTGAAACTAATCTAATTAGCATATAAAAAAATATGCTTATATGATAAATGATGAAATTATGAAAAAAATCCCCAAAAATTGTATAGCAATGTATTTTCATGCATTTTCTTTATTTATATGTTATAGCTTTATCTAATAAATCAAAATGAATTTTTTAAGTTAAATAATGAAGCATTAAGGAATTTTTTTACTAATTTGAAACAGTTTCATCATATTCAACTTATTAAGCAATTTTAATACTTCATATTTGAGATTTCAATGATAATTAATGTTTCTTGTAAATTAGAATCTCTATATAAGTATTGATCTATGTAAGTTGAGGATAATCTGTATATATTAAATTTAATATTCAGAATATTATATTTTAATTATAAAAAAACTTTAAATAATGAATACTGGGAATAGGAACAATGGCAATAAATAAATGAAAATGTAAAATCCATCTTTTGATAACAATAATTATATATTTCTTTGAATGACATACATTTTCAGATGCAGATACTCTTCAGTTTATACAGTTTTGAGTTTCATAATACTTATTTTATGCAGTTCATTATTCTTATTTATTATTAATGTTGTTATGCAGTTTACCAAATATTAAAACAATAAAATTTTGCTAAAAGTAGTTATATTTAGCATAATATGATAATATAACAATCATTGTTACTACCAGTAACATTGTTATGAATATTTTGACTGTAGATATTAAATTTATCATTTCTTATAATAATAATAATAATAATAATAATAATAACCCCTCCTGAATCTTGCTATGCTGCCTCAGTTGGTGAAGGGGTGTACATGGATGGAATAGGCGATGCATGTCAGAAATTATATTTCTAGTAGGGTCACCCAGGGCGAGAAGGCTATTCCATTATGCTCAACTAAAT
>WUQG02456933.1:0-12587 GCA_011317285.2 Androctonus mauritanicus
TGTGTGTGTGTGTGTGTGTGTGTGTGTGTGTGTGTGTGTGTGTGTGTGTGTGTGTGTGTGTGTGTGTGTGTGTATTTTTTGTGTTTGTATGTAAATAAATTACCTTGCAGATACTATTATTCAAATAAATGATGAATAAAAAGATACACCTTATCATTCATGAAATAATTTCATTTTATAAATATCAGCATCAGCATTTCACATTGAATATCATGCAATCATGCATTTTGTGCTTTCTAACATCACTGTTGTTCAACTGGGAATTTTTGATAAAATTATGCAATGCATCGAATTGCTATAGTCAAAATTCTTTCCATTCCTTTTTTTTTTTTTTAACTATTTCTATTCCTAAATAGAATAAATATATATATATATTAGAGTTGTCCACTATCAGTGTATCAGAATGATAATGTTTAAATATTATCCTATTTGGATAAAATTCGTATATATTATTGGCACCAAATGAAGACCCAAGCCTATTGAAAATGAAAAACATCTGTTCATTATTATTAATAAATTAAGAGAGAAGATTTATATATTTTAGGGCAAATATGTCATGTAAATATTACTTAATTTGAATTAAATTTATATACATTGGGATCTTCTAAAAAACTGAGCTTATTGAAAATCTAATATTGGATCAAATGTGAATGGATATCTGCTGTCAAAACATCTCAAATATCAGAACATGAACCAAATCTCAAGGATTAATTGTCCTAATTCTGTCAATTTTGTTACTACTATTGTTGTTTATGTTCTGTTATTCTTATTAGTTTATTAATTCAACATTGCTAACATTAGTCCAAATTATTTCCAATTATTAAAATTCTGTGACTATCAAGAGTCAGTTTGGCAGAATTAAATTATCATCAAATTTGAATGAAATATATGAGAGACCAAAAAGTTCTCACCCTCATCATGATGCAAATGTGCTAGAGATTTGAAATTTTGCCCTTCAACTCTTCCTTCTCTACATATCCATCTTCTAGTGCCACACACTTCTCATCTGTGGAACAGTTATTTTATCCCATCTTTGTAGAAGTTAACAGATTTGGAGACAAACTAGCTCTCCACAGATCCACAGCAGTAATGGCTTCCTCATTATTGAAGAAATTTCTTTCCCATAAATGATTTTTCATAGTTTGAAACAGAAAGAAATCTGAAAATAGCAGATTGGGAGAATACGCGGGCTAGAACAAGGTTTCATAGCCATATTTGCACACATAAGTGATTGTTTCTGCAGTTCAGAGTGCAGATACATCATAAGATAGCAACAATACAGAATAATATATATATAAAAAAAGATGGTTTTTGACAGAAAACCATCTTTTTTTTTGATATTGTTCCATAATTTTTGTAGCAAGTTCCTGTAGTATGCCCATTATTGTTGACTCTCTTTGTAAGTAATCTGTCAATATGATACCTTTGCTGTCCCAAAATACTGACAACATGACCTTGATGGACAGCCTTTTTTTGATCATCCTGTAGGCTGGTGTGATCATATTTGAACTTCCATCATTTCAGTTTCATACGATAAATATTCCTTGCCACACATAGCTGACCTCTCTTTATAGATTGTTGTGCAGTTTTTTCCTTGAAGATGAAGGAACCATATCATGAATAAATACTCAATTTTGTCCCACATGATATCTTTTACTATCATGCTTCTAACTCCAATTCTACAGGACCTGTCAAAAGAAAAAAAGGAATGCATATTAGTAAGACAGTAACCTATTACTGTTTATAATTACAGATCTATAGCACATATACAACATGGCAAGGATAAGAACTTCTTGGCCTCTCTCATATTATTAGGATCTGATAAAGTATAAATGCTAAAAACAATCAAAATTGATCTGCTTATTTTTCAGTAATAATAAATTGATTTTGATCATTTTTAGCATATATGATCTTTAGTAAATCCCAATATCATCCATAAATTTGATTAAAATCTAATAATACTTATGAACTTATGAGATACAGTTTTTGACAATATATGCCACTACATATGATCCAATATTGATCATTTGAAAATAGTCTTAATTCCCTGTAAGGTATCAACAATATATATCATTCAAAATGGATAATATCTACAAGAGATATTACCCTAAAATATATGAATATGTCAATAATAGTGATCCAATATTGATCATTTTTCAATAAATCTAAAACTGATAAATTTTAATTAAAAATATTTTATTCCACAGTACTAAATATAAAAATTAAAACAAGCATTAATGTAATTATCATTACAATATTGGCATTCAACACAGTAGATCTCTGACTTATGAGGATTCAACTTATGCATCTATGTCTCTGAAACCGCATAAGTCTATTTTTGTTGAATTTCCATAAAATGTAAAATGAAATAATCATTAATAATTCATTTTTTTGTAGAAAAATCAATTATGGCCTTAAATTTTCTTATCTATGCTTAAAGTATGCTCATAAATTTCAAATTTGGCCATTCCATTTGCTAATGTACAGAATTGTATATGTTGAATTTTAGTATTATTAGACATGCATAGTTTTCAATTTAGGAGAAAATTTTTTGTATGAATTAACCATATAAGTGGGGATCTAATGTATTCAATTTATAGACAAGAATAACAAAATATTTTTGGAAAAATTCACAAATTCTACTGTTCTATATAGCTATTTTCAGTTTGCATTTGAGAAAAAGATATGGATGACAATTCATGAATTAGGATTTCTTGAATAAAATTTTTCAATTTTGATCTATTAATTATTTTTTATATTTCCTAACAATTTATTAATTAATTCTTAATAATAATATTTAAAAAATTTTATAATTTGGACAAAATTTTGATCATCTCTTAATTTAAGAAACAAAATTGGAATTTCATGATAAGATCTTTAAAAATGATGAAAAATAAATATATACTATATTTGTCAGCTTATAAGATGCTGTGGCATAGATGACATATCCAGATTTTGGAACAATAAAATTTAAGAAAAAAACTTTTTAAAAAAATTTATTGTCAATACAATGGAAATTTAAAATTCAATAAAAAAAAACCCAAAAACCAATAAGAAAATGTATAGTATTATTACTTATTATTTTAGTATTATTCAATTTCAGATTCATTACTGGCAAGATCATTATTATTCTCAATATGATCACAATAACTGATTAGGCTTAATTTGGAATTGACTTGTTACTCCAACAATAATCTGACAATTACTGAAAAATGTATTGACTATATATTACAATATCTGTTTTAACAATGTAAACTATCCATTAACTACATTTTATTTGCAAGCTTCTCAGTTTTTACATGTGCTTGCATTATCACTTTCAGCTTATAACATACAGAGCAATTTTTAAAAAGGTACTGTATATGGAAAAAGTGAATCTTATAAGCCCAAAAAAATACAATATATATATAATTTTAATTTTTAATTAATACTATGATAGCCAATACTGTATGCCATAGAGGATTGGCAACTGTACTAAACTATCAAACTTATAGTATATAGCCTGGCTTGAAATTGCACCTATGAATTTTCTTGCATAAGATATGAATTCAAATCTAATTTTGTTTCATAGACATCTATTTTTTTTTATAATTTTCACAATCTCCATTGAAATTCTGATTTTTGATAATTTTTTTTAATACAATAGCAAAATTACAATATTTTGAATGCTTGAAATTTCATCTAAAATTTTTGGAATAACTTAACATATGATAAATACACTGCTTTAGTGCTTTTTATTCTACAAATTTTTGGAATATTAATTTATTAAGAATAAATATTTTTTTGTAAAGCCAGTCTTTTAATATTCATATTAATTTTTTTAATTTTGGAATAATTCATATTTTCATAATTCAATATTAGAGAATTGCAAATTGCATTTTTTTAATAATTAATGAAAAATTTACTAAAAATTCCATGGTAATTGTTTATTTTTAATAAAAAAAGAATAAATACATTTGCAACTACAGAATAAATAGAGGTTTTTATGAAAAATATTACTTAGCTACATCAAAATGTATACACGATCAAAATGTTAAAACAAAATTTATTTCATTGAAGATGAATTAAAAAATGGTAAAACTACAATAAATTTTTTAAAGTTTAATCTTCTAAAATTTTACAGTAAATACTTATACTTACCAAGAGTATCAACAATTAAATCTAGTTGTGCATTATAGACATTCACTCTGAGATCAGTTCTGTTTAGAAGAAAATCCACTTGAAAAAAAAAATTATAATGATAAATAAATGATTATTTTAAATAAAACTTACTGAATATATGCTTCAATAATAGATAGTTTTTTTGAAAAATACCTTTTATAATTAGATTCTTATTCTTAAACTATTATTTATACTATTTGAAACACAAGTCATCTTTAACAGTTGAGATATATTTCAAATTAATAGACACTAATTTTAGTGCAAACACAAAAACACTTCTATTTACAATCATTTGATTTATGATAATCTGATTTTACAATTGTCTTTAAAATATTTGGCATATTAAAATATTTGGTTATTTTAACAACATATTAGCAAGAAATATTTTTATCTATTTTATTAAATATTTATAGTTAACAGGCTGTATAGTAAAGCAGTTACTTACTGTCTTGGAAGATCCAGATTCAATTCCAGATATTGTTGTATATAATGAATAACGGATATAATAAATAATTCTTCTCAGTCCTATGATGCTCATTATAAGAAAAATTTCACTACATTTCATTCCTTTTACTATTAAATAAGTTTAATTATTATTTGCATAGTCCTTGACTTATGACTAGTACAAGATATGACTGTCATTGATAAATTCTGTGATTGGTCACTGCAATTTAATGAGTTAGTCTCTGATCCAATGGTTGGATATATGGAGACTTCTTTTTTTTTGTGCTTGGTTCTTTTAGTTTTATATTCTTTATGCTAATTATGATAATATATACTGTCCTAGTAAATATCAGTAGTGAAAAATCCATAAATTTTGGATGCTTATGACTTATGGCAGGGTTCAGTTTTGAGCACTGTTACAAGTCTAGTATTAAACTACCTGTATTATTAAACTATAAATGCACAGAACTTGAATAAAAATATTTTGTGTGTAACTTTATTTCAGATTAGAAACAAATATGGATATGTGAGGGAGATAGTTCTTATATGTTGATGCAAAATTACTACAATTGGTTATCTTCAATTTATGATTTTTTTTTCAATCTGTGATGGAGTTATCAAAACAATTCCATGAATAGAGAAGGAAACAAACATATACATGCTTGTTGTTTTTCTCTTTGCAAACTGTCCTTTCATCTTCCATTAATTAACTATCTTTTTATTCACTATTTATTCAGTTTCAATGTTTTTTCCAGGTAGAATGCATACTACTTCTTAACAAATTTTTATTTTGATGGATGAATAATGTCATCTATTTACACATTTTATATATGCTATAGTAAAGCCCAATTTTAAGCCAAACTAGTTTTCCTTAATAAAAATCATACCATTTACACAAAATTAGTTATAATCAAAACTGATATTTCCAAAAAAATTTTGTAGTATTATTTTAAGCTAAAAATTACAGAAAAACTAATTTAAAATTAAAGGAATTTAGTAAAACTAATTTTGACTAAAAAAATACATACATGTGCTCCTTGAGTTACAAATATTCGTACTTACAAACACGAAATTTTATTTTCAAATTTCAGAAAATTTCAAAAACTTTTCAAGAATTTTAAACATTATGATAGCAGAATACTCTAGCAACCAATATAATGTAAAATTACACAATTAGTTAACATATTATAGCAACATTTCAAGATGTGACAATTAGACCAAAAATTCTTCTTGCTTTATATTCAGAACATTTCATTCAAATCTGAAATAAGAAACTTCTAATTGGTCCAATTGTAAAATATATTAGAAAATAAAGGTATTTCAGTACTTTTGTAGACAAAATAACAGCATTATCTGAGTTATGAACAACCTAATTTACAAACAAAAGTTACAACTTAAAATTTGTAACTCAAGAAATCATGCATGCATGCATGCATATACATATATACATTATACATGATCATATTCATTCTAGTATATTACCTTCTTCTGTGACTGATTTCATGAAGTCATCTGCCAAAGCAATAAATACATCTGCTGATTGACCTAAATTGAAAACTTAATCAGTAAATTTTTAATCTGTAAATCCAGTATGTTTCTACATTATTATTATAAATGAAAACTAAATATTAGGAAAACAAATTAACTTTAATACATTAGTTAATTTTTAAAATTTTCACAGATTTATAAATTATCATAATCAGACATTTCATTTCTAGATTAGTAATATTTTTAATTATTGCAAAGGACAATCACAAACTTCTTTAGCAGAAAAATATAAGTTTAACATAAAACATCATTAAAACATAACAGAAGTGCTTTCAGCTATGCTTGCAGCCCTCATCAGTTTACAGAACTTAAGAACAGAATACTACACGAGTTCTGTAAGCTGATGAACACTATGAACACAGCCAAAAGTATTTGTTTTGTTGATATTTTCTGTTAAATTAAACTTCTATTTTTCTGCTAAAGGAGCTTGTGACACTTATTGTTTCAAGAGCACTAATAGTTTAGAATATTTATATTACTAAAAATTTATTGATCCAAAGCACTTTATTGATATAATAAATTTTGTTAATTGGTAAAAAAAAATAATACAGTCAATTTGCAATAAGTCGAAGTCCCACAAGTTGAAGTTCATTTGTCTCAAAGTTTTCACATGGTTGCAATACCTAACATTAGATTTTAATGCTAAAGCTTCCTCTAAGTTGAAAAGTTTATCCTTCAAATTAAACTTTTACAGGCAGGAATTTAAAAATTTTTCCATTTATAATTCTGTTGTAAACAACTTTGTTTGAAATGCCTGAACAAATAAGAATTAACCTAGCCACCTGCAGGTCGCAATCCTCTGTGAAACATTGTTTATAAAAAATGAGGTGCAGGTAGCTAAGTTTATCCCGATTGGTTTACACATTTCACTGTCATAGGGTTAATCTGATTTAATTTTTTACGTTAGCAACTGGTGAACACTACTACTGTACTATAGTGAGTTTTTCTGACATTTTATGGCCAAGGGAAAATTGAAAGTTCTAAGTTTAAAAGAAAAAGTGGAGTTAATTACAAATATTCAATAGAATCCAAATGTTTTGAAGAAATATATAGCAGAGAGATACAATATTCCATCTAACACACTATCCGAGATTTTGAAAAATAAGAATGCCATTCTTGAAAGACATGCAGCGAACATTAATCATGGATGCAAACAGCTGAAAATATGTACATTTCCAGAAGTCGAAGCAGCCTTTCTGAAATGGTTTCAATCTAACAGATTTCAGAACAACAAAATACCAATGAGTGGGACTTTGCAAAACAATTTGAAGCAAAAAATTTTAATGCTAGTGCTGGTTGGCTTGAAAAGTTCAAAGCCAGAAACAATATCGTTTTTAGAACTATGCATGGCCAAGCAAAAGAAGTGCTTATGGAACACTAAGAAATGGGAAGAAACGTTACCCAAACTTCTTACGAGTTACGTAGAAAATATTTTCAACTTTGATGAAACAGGTATCTTTTTCAAGTGTTTCCCAAACAAGACTATGATGTTTAAAATGAGTCATATTCAGGTGGAAAATTAAGCAAAGAACGTTTGACTGTTGTAGGCAGAGCTAATGCTTCTGGAACAGAAAAACTACCTTTGTTAGTGATAAGTAAAAAAAAATCCACATTGTTTTAAAAATTTTAAATCTCTCCCTGTACTATATGAAGCAAACAAAAAAGCATGGATGATCTTTTTTATTTGAACAGTACATTCGGAAGTTAGATGCAAAGCTTTATTCAGAGAAGCGAAGAATTTAGTTTTTGTAGACAATTGCCAAGCTCATTGTGAACGCAAATAACTGCCTTAAACACTTTTATAGTATACTAATGATTAAAATCCAACATTTAAGCAGTCATGGGAAAATTCTCTTTTATTTTATGAACATTTTCAGTAATCCTGGTTACCATCTTCAGGTCAATACAATATTAGTTTTCTTAGAGTGTGGAATGTAAATTCAAAAATTAGAATAATCTTTTAAAAATTATATAAATGTTAAACAAAACATTGCCTTGGTTACTAAGTCGCCGTTATAGCAAATTTTTTTGTATAATAAACTAATATATAAAATGGTTACTTAAGTTAAGTGCTGAATAAACAAAAATAAATTTAATAAACTATAGGGGGAAATTAACTTGATAAAATAAATAAATAAAATAGATTAAAATAGGCATTGTGTTCACTTTTATAAAGGTAATGAAACACTGAAGTTTCTTATGTGTTGCTGTTGGTGCAATGTTTTGTTTAACATTTGTGTAATTTTTAAAAGATTATTCTAATTTTTTCTAATTTTTGAATTTATATTCCACACTAAGAAAATTGATACTGTATTGATCTGAAGATGGTAACCAGGATTACTGAAAACGTTCGTAAAATAAAAGAGAATTTTCCCACGACTGCTTAAGTGTTGGATTTTAATCATTAGTATACTAATTAAGTTGACTTTTCTTCCAGCTAACACTACCACCAACTTCAGCCAACAGATCAAGGGATTATTAAATGTCTCAAACATTCATACAGAAAATGACTGGTGAGGAAAGCTATCAACAATGTGGAGAAAGGAGTCAGCAGTCATATTGATTATTCCATAAACAATTAGGATACTTTCCAGTGCATGGAACAATGATGTTAATCAAAAAATAATCGTTAATTGCTTTAAGAAGTGTGGATTTTTTTGCACCTCAAACATGTCTGATGTTGAAGTCATTCCTCAAGTTGATGCAATAACTGAGACAGAATGCCTGTACAGAAATCTGGATACAGCAGAAAGTTTGGAGGATTTTTTAAACATTGATGAAAATGTTATTACTTGCAAAGCTTTGTCTGATAAGTATATTGTGAATGATATCAAAAAGAAGCAAGATGATAATTCAAAAGAAGAAAAAGAAAGGGTTATTTCTTCCCCTACAAATGCAGAAGCATCAGCAACAATTGCAACAATACAGAGATATCTAGAAAGTAAAAACAACATTAATATGGATTTGTTTGTTTGTTCACAGAAAGCAGATGATTTTCTGACAAGCAAAAGATAGTGAGGCTTCATACAAGGAAAGATTACAACTTTTTTTTTATGAAAGATTGCTAATGTAAGATTTATATCTTTTATGTCTTAAATTTATCTTTGTATCTTTTATATCTTATAGATTTGTACTGTATCTTTAATTCTTTAAGTCATTTTATAAATTACATATAATAATGCAGTAAGTAAAAGATTTTCACAATAATTTAATGAATCGTATTTTTTTCATCGTTCTTCATTAATCGAACTTCCGATAACTCGACGTTTTATGTCCGTCCCTACAAAATCGACTTATTGCGAATTGACTGAAATTAAATTATTAATTAAAACAACAAAAAGATGAGAAATTTCATGATATTTATCAACTTTATATTTTGGAAATTAAGAAAAATTGCTTTAAAAGTAATATATTCAACGATATTTATCAAACTTGCCAAATTCATTTGGGAATTATACATAATCTCCAGTAAAAGTGAGAAATTCTGCCATATTGCTCTTGTAAAAGTGAGAAATTTAGTGAAATTTATCAAACTTACCAAGATGATTGGTGATTATGCATAATAACCGGTGATTACGCATAATCATCAATTAATCACTTTTACCGTACACCTTATATACACCAACACTTGTTCTCATGACCTTCATATATGATATAATTAAGATATTTTGAAAATGTTCAATGAAGAGGCTCGAAAAATACTTTTTTTTTTTTAAGTATGATACTTTCTATATAAAATTATTCGAATTATTATTTAATAAAACTATGCTGTTTGTTAAACATATTTAACAAACAGCATAGTTTATTAAATAATAATTCGAATAATATACATATATTCGAGTAACATATTTTGTTTTGAGTTTTCAATAGCAATTTATTTTAAATAATAATGCTAAATTGTATTAAATAAGGTATTTAAACTTATATGACTGAATTATAAATTGAGTAATCTACTTTAGCTAAAGTTAACTATCATTAGATAACTTATCTTAAATATATCTATCTATACGATAACGATATATTAGTTGTAAATATTTCTTCGTATTCTGTTATCTGATCGGAATTCTTTGTTTTGCTTCCGAGAATTTCCCTACATTATATACTGATAACAATTTAATTCCGAAGTTTGATTTCTTTCTAATCTTTTGTAACTTTAAATAAATTTAAAATTTTATCCTTTAATTTAATGTTATCTAAAAGAGTTGATTTTAGAATAAAAATGTCAGCTATTAATATTTTAATTAAAGGTAATAAACTGAATGCTGACTTATTTTTGTTATTACTGTCAACTACGGATGCAGAAAAAATCTTGCGGACTAAAAAAACAAAATACTGTATTATTAAAAGCATATTTTCATTATATTTCAATTTGATCTATCTAATTATTTCATCTTTATATTTTATATTTTAAAAATATTTATATATAAAATATTTTTTACAAATATATTTGGAGGAATTTAGACTGACGGACATTTGGTTGAACTGGACAATTAGCTGAACGGACATTCGGCCGAATGGACATATAGCTTTTTTAATTTTGTTATTTTTTATTTCTTTCTTTCTTTTTATTTATTATTTGTCATTTTTTATCATTTTTATTTATTCTTTGTAATATATAGTAACTACCTTATAAAACAAATGATATATTTATAACTGCCCCCTATCGATTTCGATCATACGTGATAGAAAATGTATGACGTCTTATTGCGATGCAAAAGTATGATAAATTTAAAGGGGCCCTTGCAATATATGATGAAATTTAATGGGACCCCATTTTATTTAGATCATACGATGCGAAATATAATGTATCGCAATAGGTCCTCAAAATTTATCATACTTTCACATCTTACGATCGAAATTAGATAGATCCCTTTAAATTTTATCATATATTGTAAGACTCTTCAAATTTATATTTTCTCATCTTGTGAATAAAATCAAATAGGGCCTTATTTTTTTGTCAACAGATGACGCCACTTTCCATTCTGGAAGAATACTAAGTGGCGGGCAAACAAGCTCTTCCATAGGCTGTCCACCCTATGGAGGAGACAACTGGATTATGGAGGACGGGGATCGAAGAGCCGGGCTCGGATCCATGATAAACATTTTTAAGGAGTGACCCGAAATTCGAACCCGAGTCTTCCAGAGTGGAAAGCCGAAGCTTTTCCACGTGGTCAATCCGGCCGATATAGGGCCCTATTAAACTTTATCATATGTCACAGAGGGTTCCTGACATTTATGATAAAATTTGAAATGGCGCCCTATCTGGAACGTTATCCCATGTTATATGGGATAACGTTCCGTGGCCATGTTATCCTATGGGAGTTAAGTTTAACAATGGTACCAGATGTGCCCATCTGACAACTTCAAATTTTATCATATATCGCTGGGTCTTTCTCAAATTTATCATATTTGCATATCACGATAGGAGATCAGGGCCGGATTTACGCATAAGCTAGACAAGCTGCAGCTTAGGGCTCACATTACAAGGAGTTTATGTTTCACTAAAAAAAAGATATTAAATGCATTTAATTAAGGTAGATTCTTAAATATTATAGCTTAAAAATCACATAAATCGATTCTGTAGGGCGCCATGCATTTTCTATCATGTATGATCAAAATCGAATATTGATAAAGATCTTTATATCGTTTGTTTTATAAAGTAAGTAATATATATTATAAAGAATAAGTCAAAATAACAAAAAATGACCAATAATAAATTAAAATTAAAAAAGGAAGAAATAAAAATAACAAAATTAAAAAAGTTATATGTCTATTCGTCCTTTCGCCATCTGTCCAAATCGTTAAATGAATAACAACAGATAAAGATGTGTTTAAATTTTCTAAAGGCTACAATTCTTAGATATTCTTTTTATATAAATACTGCAAGTAATAAAATATGGTCTATGTTGTGTGTTAAGAAACTAACAATTATTCAAAAAATATCAATTATTGTTTTTACTTCGTTTTTTAACTTATATGTTCGAGAAATATTTTGTAAACAATTTAAGATATAAATGAAAATTTTCAAGATAACTCATGCTCTAAAGATGCTAACTTCTTTTATTTACCTGATAACAGTCTATAAATTTATGTAATTCGTTATCAAACAATATGATATACAGCAAGGGTCGGCAACCTTTCCTGGACGACGGGCCATTTTCAAAAAAAATATTTTTAAGCGGGCCGCACAGGCAGACTTTTTTATTTTTAAGCGGGCCGCACAGTGTTATTATAGACATCGGAGAACAAAAACAATTCCGAGGATAGGTTAAATATTCCAATGCGAATTCTAATCTCGCTTCTTTGTGAACATTTGTCAACCGATCGTTTATCGCTGGTCAATGGCGATAGTAGCCGAATTCTCTCAATCGATAAAAAAATAATATTAATAATACAATCAATAAATATATTTCATAATATAACAAATAATAATA
>WUQG02456944.1:0-61263 GCA_011317285.2 Androctonus mauritanicus
TCATCTACTTGGATAAGGTGAAAACAACGGAACTGATCGATGTTAGCTTCTCTTATTTCAGTATCATAACAATTTCACACTTTCCCTCCGATCTTCCATTAAATAGCACGGGTTCACTTCCTAGTCTACTTTTTATAGTAAACCGTCGCGATTTTTATTTCTGCAAAGGGTATTTCTTTCGTTACAATTTGGTAGGAAACGAGGTCAACGATACTTTCCGCGAATACAATTCGTTATATTTGGTCTTTGGTTTCGTTTCTTGGAGAATGATTAGTCGGGCGCGATTTTACAATCAAATTATACCCTGTGTGACAGTTTACTTGGACAATCACCGTTGGGTATGTACACTCACTATTCGGTTGCTTGGATGGACCACTTTTCGGAATCAACTTCTGACCAGTCACCACGAACCAATTTTGTTCCCTGCCAAATAAAGTCCTCATCTTTAAAACACATAATTAGATATTTTTCACACATATTTGACGTCATGCATGCTAAGAAAATCATTACTACAAAACTTGCAATTTCATTAAAATATTTCTCACATAATCAATATTTTATATTAGTTTTATACAAATAATGCATTATAAAATATTTAAAATTGAGAATTTACGGTTTTTAATCGAGGTTAGATTCTATGGATCAAGACCCATAGGAGACAGCAAAGTTTTTAGAATATTTAAGATCGGAAACGAGAGTTTAATGATAGCTTTGAGTATGCTAGGAAAGAAGGAAAGCTATCATTAAATGCCGAATCTAGTCTTGGATCAAATATTAAATAATTCACCAGATTTTACCTTAGCGTAGGCCTAGATAAAGAGAGATGGTACCATCTTTGGTCAGCGTGTGTCATCCAATGTCTTTCCTACCCCTTCTCCCCGCATCCAGACGTCGGTCCGAACTGGATATCCTTCGCTCGTGGTACTCACAGTCAACATCTTGAAAAAGGGATTGGGGAAGGAAAGAGAAGGAAGAATAACCCTCAGTATAACCCTAAGGGATGATTGACTGCGTTCTACAACGCAGCCTATTTTTCCTGTCTCTATTAATGAGAGAACATTTGTCAGCGCGTAATGTTCGCCGGTATTAATCGATAGGATACGAACCTGTGCCGTTTGCACGAAGCAATGGACTTCCGTCTGGTCTCAGGCCTGACAGCAGAGGAGAGGTTCCCATGGGTGTAACGTCTGCCTCACGGTCTTGCCCTTCGGGACTGCAAACAAAAGGAATCATTCCATTTTGGCACGGATTGTCTCCAACAACATTATACATCTATTCTCTTGTGTCTAGCAGGGGTTATGACTTATTAAAAGATGCTCCTAATCGCATTACTATCGATTATTCCCCTAATAGCATTTCTAGTTTATTTCTCTTAATTTTTCATTAACTCAACTGGCTTCTGGCTATACGGCCCAAATTCTTTCTTTTTTTATTAAGCGATAAAAGAAAGAGTTTGCACTTTTCCGTATATTATTTTAACCTAATTACGGTGATAACAGATAATTTATTTATTATTATTCATAATTTATTGAATAACCATGCGAGCGACTCAATCAAAGTTTTAAATGTAAAATAAAATTAATTGTTATCGTATTTCCAACCTACTTTTTAACACGTTGATAGCTTAAAGGAAAATATGGCATTTGGTACTTTTTTAAACCATTATATTTGTGGTGATGTTATATAGCGAATCGATGGAAAATAACGCTTTTATATTTGGCGAGGATGGATAGAAAAAGTAACGGGTAGAATGGCAATATATACTATCTTTACTAAGTCAGAAAAAGTATGCTAATTGTGATTAGGCGCGAGTATGAGAAAGAAGATAAGCGATGAAATAAAAATAGATAAAAACGTGTTCTAGCGAGAAATTCGGAGTGTCCCAGAGAGATAGAGTCGAGGCCATGAAAGAGAAGGGGAGGAAAGCAACGTAATGAGGTCGTTGCAGAAAATAAAGCATCCAGATATCTGGTCGGACTAACGGCGACTCTTGATTTAGTGCTGTCGTCTGAATTATGAGTCCCATTTCTCGGAGACAGTACGTCGAATCCTTACAATACTCGCCGGATTAGTGTAATACATTCACTTGTTAAAAATCGAAACCATTTAAAACATCCCCTTATAAAATACAATCGGTCCGATAATGCCGCCATATGCAGAGAGGCGATATATAACTCTGTCCAAAATATTTTACTTCCATCTGAATAACGACCTTTTCTCATTTGATTATTTTATGCACTGGCATTCATAGATCAGATCTAAAAGTTTCGGCCCAAACTACTCACGCATTTTTCTTCGCCACTTTATTGATGCTGCTCATTATAAAGTTGACATCCGATTCGTTTTTTCCACGAATAAATGTTCGTGTTAAAATATGAGTGGAAAAAGTTGGTAATTCCATCATTTAGCAGTTTAAAGTTTAAATGAAACATATTCGATTTTTCTTTTGTTACACTTCGCTTTGTTTCGCCTTCGGTATTCCTTAACCACCCAATGTTGACCATCAAATTTAACAGAGATTTTAAACAAGGCCAGTTTTTGGTTAATTTTTTTTCCGATCTTACTTATGTCGAATTTATTTCAAAATATAAAAAGCGAATTTTATTAACATGAAAGACAGTGTCCGGAATATAATAGAAAGCGTTGTCCGCATTCCAACACGCAAGCTTTACCATACAATACCAGTATTAACCAAATTCGGGTTTCTGCCATGGTATGCGTAATGTACTTATGCAAATATCTTCCCAGATTAGTTTTTCAAAGAATTAATTTAAAGTTCATATCCGCATAATTATTTGAGTGATTATCATTTTTATGTCCTATCTATACGTATAACATTTCTAAAGCGTACTTTTGCTAATGGACTATAATTATTAAAGTAGTCTTCCATATTTAAAAGTTTTTCCGGAGAGGCGAGATATACCAGAACACTAAATTTTAAGTAAAAAGTTTTTAGCGGTACGAATATGGTTTTAATTCCATTTCGGGTATTCTTGGTGCAATGATTTTAAATAAATTCGATGGATTTTATTTATTTTTGGATATATTAATAATAAAAATACTTATTTACTAATTAATATTTGTGAAAAAAGAATTTTCAATTTTGGTTTTATGAAATAAGTTAAAAAGTATTTATATTTATTTTGATGGAGTAAACCGGTTAGCGGGAGAATGATTGCAATAAAAAACTTACTTTTGTCTTTCTTCCATGTCCTCCTTATCGCTGGCTATAGAAAAGAGAAAGAGTAGAGTACAAGGTGTCAGTCGACAATCGATACTGAATCTCTGCGGACGCGTCAGATCCCGGAACAGAAAATTTTCGACATAAACGATCCATAAAAACCGCAGGGAAAAGTTATAGTCACTTGAATTCAAGAAAATCTACCACAGATAGAAAATCCTTACAATTGTGCAATACATTTGGCTTTTACGCTACTCACCTCTAACTCTTCTCTTTATGACGATGATTACGACAATGATAAGAACGACGACAAGAAGTAAACCAATACCTCCAGCGATGCCAGCCACAATTAGCAAGTTCTCTTCTTGAAGGAGAAGTTGCACCCAGCCGGAAGGTGCTAGAGATAAGGGAATTTTGGAAAAAGATCGATTATCAGCTTTCTTTCTGTTTATACAGTCGGAAACAATAATATTCTAAGAGTATTTTATAAAAATATTGATAAGAAATACAATAGTTTCAAGTTCAATAAGTAAACTTGTACATTTTTTAAAATAATCTTATGATTTTTAGATTATGTTTTTATTAAATTTTAAAACTAACCAGTCATATTAAATATTTTTTAGTTTGATGTATAAATATAGTTCTAAGTAAATAAAATATTTGCTTTAGATCACCGATATAAACATTTTTGTCAAAATGTATGAAAACCTTCTCTACTTGGAAAATGATATTTTTAATCGAGTTTTAATTACAAAAAATATTTATATAGTTATTAAAAGAGAAAGTGTCAGGACTGATTTAAGTTTCTTTAGTAATAAAATAATTTGTAAATTCGATAAGTGACGAAAATCCATAAATCATACAAAGTTTAAGAAAGTAAATAAATAAAATAAAAATGCACTTTTGAGATTGGAAACATACCAAAATTTCTTGTCTGCACGTCAGAACATTTAAGCTGCCGAATAAACAGATAAATAGAAGGCGACATGGTAAGCAAAAATTTTGTATACCCTTAAGGATTCTGATCTATTGCTATTCTGACAGAAGTGACAGGTTAGAAGAGTAAAAAAAAAAATTGAAGCTCGGAGTTGAAGAGAGAACGGTATAGAAAACAAGAAAGTGACTGTTTTTTATAGGCATATAGAAAACGGCACTTACAAGGAATGGGAGACACGTCTAAGTAGCACGGTTCCGATGCCCCTATCTCGTTGGTTGCAACACAAGAATATCTTCCGGATTCTTCCGAGCTTTCTGCAGAATATCTCACTAAACTCTCCACTTCTACTTTGTCTACGGTCTGCCCGTATATCGTTACGTTGTTTCGATACCAAGTAAAGTTAAGAACCGGAGGACTAGCGTACGCTATACAAGTTAACAATACTGTTCCGTCGTTCCCAAAATCTTTATGTAACATGCAGTCCGGTCGATCTGTAAGTATGCAAAAAACAAATACTGTAATCCATAACCGATATATAATATAGCATCTTCTGAAAAGAAAAATTAATAATATTCTTTTACTAGAGTCGCTTCTGAAAGAAAATTTCCATGATAATCTCGAAAAAAAAAATTTTTAATTTTAGAAAAAACTGTATTATAAAAATTACTAAAATTTTGAATTTTTTTAATATTAAGACATTCGCAATATGATGAAACATAATATGATGTTCATGTGTTAAGATTCATTATACATAGATTAATATAGATTCATTTTGTAGATCATTTTCTCCATATACTTTTATTGTTATCGTAATTAAGAGATAAAAGAAATTTATTCTACAGGTATTGTTAAACATGTTAAAATCTTCTGTTTAGTTTTATTATTCCTAAGTAAGGAGAGTTTCATTAAATTCTCTACAGATAATTTATCACCCACATATACGTGGTGGGTCATAGACAGTACTTAACTAAAACAAGGTCGATAGCGTCGCAGTAACTTATTTAATTAACCAAAACTCGAATAACTTTCCATCGGAACAGCTTAACTATAATAACAGAGACCAATGCTCAGTTTACAATCGAACTTTTTAATTTAATACGGTTTTAATTATTACCAAATTTAAAAAATATTAGAAATATAACGTTTGAACCGTAATTTTTAATTATTATACGATCATTGCGTATTATGATTACAATAAAAAATGAAAATCAATATTATTGGTAAATAAATTTGATAGTAAAACTTACGAAGGACGGTTAAAATGGCATCTGCCTTAGCTAGCCCGTGGCGATTTCTGACGATGCAAGTATAATTGCCACCCATATCTCTAGATACGGAAGAATTGAAGGAGAGGATGGGTCCATGCGATATAGTAGTATCTCCGTTTTTCCAGATGTAATCACCCAAAGGATGTGCAGAAGCTGAGCAAACTAAATCATCTGGCACTTCTCCCTCCATAATCTGCAGCTGGATGACGGATATCTGGATATTCTCTGGTGGATCTGCAAAATCGGCGGTTATATGTAGTCAATAGTATTAGTGCTGATAAATATCGACATATACTATGTACGTATCCATACACTATAACCTTAAAAGCATCGAGAATTGGGATATGGAAATCCGAAAAGAGAAAAAAATGGAGATTTCCGAAAGGAATAAATTGCTTCGATTGAGACTTTAGAATTTAATCTATACAATCTTCGGAAATTTCAAACAGTATAAAGTGAGTTCTTATACTTTGGAATCAAAATATTTTCCAGTATTTTCATTTACACAAAAGAAGATTGGAATCTGTTTATATATACATGTAGAATATAAAATAAAAAAATAGAGGAGGGATTACCCTACAGAACTTTAAAATGTGCAGATTTGTATGGTATTTTGAAATATAAAATGGAAGAATACTGATGAATAATCTGGAAAAAAGATTATTTTCCCGCTAGACATGAAAGTCAAATTTCCTTTTTTTTAATAAATAACTATACAAAATATGATTAATTTTTGTATTTTTTATATTTCCAGATAAAAATGATACTTTTAAGATTATTTAAGTTTTCCGTATTAACCCGATATTTATTTTAAATAAAAAAAATCATTTATTTATTTAAATGAAGAAGAAAAAAATCGCATAAGTTGAATGTAATAAATTTATTATTATTTAGTTGTGATTAATTTATTGTAAAATAATCTTTATATTAAATCAAATCGCTTCTCTATTCGCATTTTCATAAAAAAAAAAAGTAGAAAGGAAAGAACTCTAGGTTTGAAAATAAGATTCAAGAAAATTTGAATCCAGATTTAGCAATAAAACGTAACACCTTCACCACATGAATAAATTTAAATAATCAATCGACGGTATTAAAACACCAGTGTGCTGAAATACGTAAACTTATAATTTACATTAAGGATACAGTAATAATTATAAATCTCAGAAATAAAGTGTACAGTAAAAGTTACACTCAATTAACTTAGCGATTCGAACAAACTTTCCCTCATTTACCAGTTTGGTCCCAGAGGATCAACTCGGTAGTTTCATCTCTAACTAAGGTGTTGTTTACTCAGGTTGGCAGTGGAAAGAACGGCTCGACGTGACCTGAACAGGTTTGAAGCGGCGCAACACATCATCTGTCGTCATTTCTGTCTTTTGGGAACTGCGGACCACAATGCAGCCGAACAGGAGGAGGGGTCTGTCAATTAGTGAGATCGCAATGACCTGGGGGAAAGTGTGTACGTGAATACATTATTTCGACTTAATATGCCAAATCTATAACAGGTCCTGATTGCAACAGACATTGGTAAAGCCTATTATCATTTAAATGTGGTCTCGTCTCAGACTTCATAATTGATGGTGCCATACTGTTGAGTTTTATCTCGGGAAAGAGCCCTATTCATTCGGGGTGTGGCTGGTTTACGCTTTTCTTCTTGATTACGAATATAACAACCATTAATCATATTGGATTTCATTTGTTTAATATACTTAATGGTAAGCTTGAAAATTCTCTCTTATTTTTGTTATTTTTTTTCTCTACAATATCATTATCACCACTCCCGTTTTTTTTTTTATCTCAGTTACCTGATATTAATTAGTCTTCTCATCCAGGATATTTTTGATAATTAAGTATTTAGTTTCTCTAGAGATATAGCACTTTTGTTGATATTTGTTAGTTTTTGATCGTTAAAAGTCATCCGGGATCACCTTAAAACATTCATAATTGTCCAAGATAAGAAAATTATCATCGGGGTGTGGAATCTGAATAACGATGGGAATAATTCTGAACACTAAAAATTCGTCCAAAATATTTTGTTTTGCGTACAAAAAATTTCTTTTATGTAAATTCCACATGAAATACGCGATTAGTTCGTTAAGCAATAATTGCGAAATCATTTTTGCCGTCATAATTAGATTTTTTATAGTTTTTTCCTAATTTCAGACTAGCAAATATTAATGTCGAACATTAAATTGTAGAGGAATAATTTTAATTGTTTCGTTAACATAGCTCAATTATATTCGGACGAATCTGTCCATTCAGAATTCTATCGGAATCAATAAGGTTGGCGTGGCTCCTTAAACTGTAAAGAAATCTGAAGAGAATAACATCTAGAGAAAATCTGGCAGTAGAGTACAATCTGTTAACATTTAAACGTGAGATAGAGAACATTTTGAGTGGTGCTTAAGGCTCTCTAAAATCCCTTTGTCGGCACTTCCGACTTTATACGGCTTGGCTCTATTACGATCATCATTTATCTTGCACAAAGCAGTATCAGGTTTTCGACGTAATTAAACATTCGCAACCTTCAAAACATCATTTATTCCACAAAATAATGGCAAATTCCGAGTGTTTTGTTCTAGTGGATAAGGAGACCGCAAAAATAGAAAAATCGCAGACTTCAGATTGATGAAGCTAGACATAATTTTTCTGGTTGGGGTTTATTTATTTTTTAAACTGCGAATCAACATGGTAAAAATAATTACTGGAGAAAGATAGATGCTCTCCAAGTAAAATATCTCGTTTTAAGTTAAATCATTAATCCAAAGTGGAAGGTAACTCGATGCTAAAAATTGCATCAATTAATCAAGTTGCATAATTTAGTTTTGTCATTTATATTTATTAATAATGAAAAAGGTAAGTTTTTTTTTTTCCATTTTTCTATTTTCGAAAATAAAAATTACCAGAGCGTTAAATATAGAATTTTAATGACTGGCAGTATTTATTGTTTAAATTTTACTATTTTAGATTAAGTAAATATATAGCGGGCGGAGAAATAAATATAAAAACTTAATAATTACTTTGGACTTTTAGGAATAAAATCCAATTGTGTTTGGCTAGAAAATTAAAATCTGTAATTATTTTGGTCTTCAATAAGAAACAAAAAACGCATTCCAGTCATTTCTAAAAATGGTTGTTTTTAACAGAAAGAGAGGAATATAAAAGAAAAAACTAAGTAGAAAAAGAGTGTGGGCCAGCATATACGTTTGGTGGCGGAGCATAAAACTATCGAGATGAAGCGAGCCAGTTTTATGTCCACTAGTTATAGCTATTAGACAAAGCTCTTATCTTTCAGATAATGTTTAAAATTTTCACCGTTCGCTGATTGTGTCACTTCAACGCTTTTACTCGAACAACAGACAAAGTTTTACTCTTAAAATATGATAGCTGTTACAGTGAATATTTACATGTAAATTGCAGAGTTAATACTGTAAGACAAACACGGTTTGTGACGGTGTTTATAACTACGCTTCCGTATGCACACGTTGCGCTTATCGAGAACCCTTTGACATGACGTATGCGTGCTGTCTAGTGGCGATTATAGTCTGTTCTCGGCATATTTTTACATTAAATGAGGTTGCAGAGTAGGCAAGATGGGTTACTAATACTGGGATTTTGTTGACGTTGCTGGCTGAATATCTTAAGCTTATATCCTGAAAAACTTTCATTAAATTTTTCTCATACTTTTTAAAGAGTAGATGTGTTCTTTTTCTAGGGATTAAATTATTTTTATATCGAGAGAAGAAGCGACACAGTTCCTCTCAATAGCAATCAATCGATCCGGGAAAATAAAACATTCTTTTATCTATAAAGGAAATTAAAAAATGGATAGAAATCGTTCCTCATTGGTTACTTTTGTATTAAAAGTTAAAATGGAAAAAAACTTATTAATTCCGCTTGCTGCCAAAATTATACGAGGAAATAGTCATTTTTCTTTTTACGCCAGCGTTTTAGGGGCTGTTAATTTTAATTAAAATTTTTATTAGAGTTTATATGAAGTGGTAACAAATTTTAATAACTGAATTAACGCTTATGAATATTTTATCAGGGTAAACACCTTTATTAATAAAATAGCATTATATGACACGTTGGTGCATCGACTATTTTCGTCAATAAATGGCCTAATCATTTCGTATTGTACTATTAATTATTACTATAGTTACTCTTAACGTCGCTTCCTACCGAGATAATTTTCCTTCTAAAATTAAATTGCAAATTGCAATAATGAAATTTGATGTGTACTATATAGTAAATCGTACATTATAATTTAGGTTAATTCGGTACTTCTCTAATATTTAATCCTAATATTAAGACCTAGTTACCATATCGGTTAAACTTACAACAGTTCAAATTATGCGTTATATATTGCACAAATTTGATTCAACATATTTATATATTATCTATAATACTTAATGTCACCATTAAGATCATTCGGGGAATAATAAACACTGCAACTACCATACTATAATCGGGAACTGCGTATCTTCAAGATGAAAGAACTGGGGATAAATTTTTCTTGGCTTTAAATATTTTCCTATTGGAACTCTACTTGGTAAACCATGCGACATAAATACAACCACCGAAAAAAAGGAGTTAAATGGAAAATAAAAGACTAAATATTAGAATTTTTAGACAAAAGCTGTTTTCGATAACCGGTAGCGTAATCAATTGTGTTACTGCAGAGTAGGCAGAAGCTGAATTGTCTTTGTAGAGCATTGCCGTGACAGACTCATGATGGAGGACTGCTACTGTCAGTTTTATATAAAAGACACTGGGAATATTTTCCTTAGCGAGATAAGTCGATGACATGCCTGTTTCCATTCTGATCGTATCCAAAATAATGTTGTTTAGATGAAATCTTATACATGATGGATTGCGAGTAACAGTTATATTCGGTATATACAGTCGTTACATTCAGCCATGTGAAATGCTTCGGAAGTGGACAAAGCGTGTTTGGATAGTCGCGAAATGATAAATGCGGATTACAGTTACACGCCGCTCATGCTTCATCTCGGATTATTATTGAACTTTCTATTTTAAGTCATCGCTTATAATATCTAAACTTCTCTTTCAACACGTTACCGTTCAGTTCTGAGTAATTTGTTATTTTTATATGGTGTTTTTTGTTTTTTTATATTCCGAATTAATGAAAGAAAATTCTAAAAACAGAAAGAAAAAATTTATATATATACAGTATATTTTTTTCTAACGATAAATAAAACTGGAAGAACATTTATCTATCTTTTTTTTTTATTTTTGTTATCAAAACAGATACGTAAATGAGTATTCCTGGTTCATCGATTTATGCAGAGAAACGTAAAAATAACATTTCGTTTGCCTGGTTGGAAATGCGTGTCGACCAGATTGTTTTCTTATTTACTGTTTCAAGTTATTTTACTAGCATTTTTCAAAGACGAATTTTATTCATAAGCCAAAAATTAATTTTGTGTTATAAAATAAAAAGTAGGTCATTCTTATTTAATGGAAAACTGTAACTGATTTAACGATGGAGGGGAAAAATATTATTTAATTTACAACATATAAATAAAGAATTATAGATAAAAATTAACGTTTATCATTGACGACAAAAGCAAGAATACCTCCTTACATTCTACCCTGAACAGCAGAGTACTGCTGACTGACGATCCCGCTATGTTGGAGGTACTTCTGCAAGTGAAACTGTTGTAATCAAAACTGCTGGCCGGAAGGTGGCTCATATTCCACGTCAAAACACTGGTGATGGAAGAAAAGATATTTTTCTTTGGATCCTCTGGGTGTTCAGTTAATTTTTCACGGAAAAACTTTGACGATTTGACACTCTCGTTATTCCTGAGCCATTCTATTTGGCAAATAGGTTGACATTCCACTCGACAGACAAGATGTACCGTAGTGGCATTTCTCGGTACCCCTCCGGTGTCTGGTAGTTTTTGAACGAACGCAGGTGGTGCTGTAAAGAAAATAATTCAATTAAAACGTCTCGTCTTTGCAGCAAAGAAAGACATTTTCATTTTCTTGGCAAAAAAAAGCACTAACCTGCCAAAGGACATTAATTAAAACTTCCGAGTTCTACTTTTAAATAACAGTTATAATTACTTTAATTTATTCATTACGGTTTGTATTTATCCGAATAAAATGGCAGAATCTATAATTCGACAGTGGCTTCACCAAAAAACAGATGGCCGATACAGTATTGACAGAAACACTTTTTTTAAATCTTAAGCTGATGTTTCGCCATTTGCAAAATTCGATGATAGTCTGGTAATTTTCGGTTTTTCCAAGGAAATACGCTGACAAAATCGAATTACAAACGAATAAATTCGAAATGCATTTGGCAAAATTCAATTTTCCTTCACTCAAATAATAAAATATAATATGAAAATAGGATGAAATCATCCTTAAATCTATTATTTTAATTTTATTAGGGATATAAAAATGAAGCGAAATATGACAAAAAAATAAAAAGTGAAAATTTTATTAAAATCGAAATTTTTTCCAAAAAATCATATTATTCATAGATTTTTACTTTTCCTAAAGACTGGAAATAATTTACATGGAGTCACTTAGCATGTAAAATGATAATAGAAGACAGTTTTTTCCTATTTTTTTCGTGTTGCGAGAATTTTAATTTCCTGAACGGTCTGGCTACATAATAACATTAGGAAGATCCCGCTGCAAAATGCGCTAGGCTTTGTGGTAACTACAAAAGAAATTATGTTTCAATTTATCGTAACGGAAACGTTGAAAGCACTCTCATAAATTGATTGTTAGAAGAATATTCAAAAAGAAAAGGCAACACAACAGAGATGAATATTCTCGTGAGATAGTAAGAGTAAAGGCTAACGATACGTTTCCTGTTCCCTATAAATATTCGTTAGCCGCTTCTCTAACGTAATTGTTACTGGAGAGAATAAAAATAACAACTGTGTCATTTTATTAACTGTTTTCCTGTCAATCAGGACCAACGACATCCGAGACAGCGGAAGACCGAGGAAGAAATTACGCAATAATGAAAGTCTAACAGTATGAGTCACATAAAAATGCTCAAGGTTTATTAGATTTTCTTCGAATTTGCGGGAGGTCTCTGCCTAAATATATTTTCAATTTACTTTCTTCCAAAGTTAACGTCACGATTTTCTTTTAAATTTTCTATCAAAATTTTTAAATAAACTCCTTTGAATCGAAATACATCTATTTTTTTACTGACAAAAAACTTATTCATTGTTGCCATTCCTTTGAAAAATTTTCTTTTCGACGTTGTCTTGTTCGAGACAACTCGAAAATATTCTATTCCAAAGACACTTATCGCTTTTAAAACACTTTTTTTCTTCCATTAATGCTTTCGTGACCCTTTAGAATTGTAAGAAACGAATTTTATTATCGCCATTATCATTTTTCTCCTACTAAGATCGAGTTTAAAGATTTTTATTTTGTAGAAATTGGTAATCGTGCATTAACAAATTTCCTGAAATTTTTTATGCACGGACCAAAGATAATTTTTATTATAATTTCTAACTGGAAACTAATAAAAGTCAAAGTTGGTATAATAAAAATTGTATAGTTTTATAAATAAAAGAAACCGCGTAATAAACAATTTATATTCTAGACTTTGTTCTAGTTTCTACTATTCTAATCATGTATATATTTATAATATCCAATTCTTGGAAAATAAAATATTTAAGCAAAAAATTAAATATATCTTATTTTTTAAAGATATCATTTCTGGAATTGAAACAGAAAAATAAATATGAAATACGAAACAAAAAAAATAATGGGATTGTTTCATATTTTATTCATGCTGCCATTTTAAAATAGAAAATCATTCGATTTCGACTATTTCTTCGAATACAATATATATATCCGGATAATTTTAATTATATTTCATATTTCGAGTAATAATTATTCGCTGTGTAAATAATTAAAATGCAAAGTAAAATTTCGAGAAAGTTATTTAGTACTTAGGCATTTAGAAAGCTACTAATACGGGATTTGGCATCATCTGATTAAAGATGTTTCCATTAAATGATTAAAGCCAGTCTTTGATGTTAATGTAGGAATAATGAATGATCTAGAAAGAATAAAAGGTATTCCACCTATGAAAGGCGAAATGTTACACAAACCTACGGCCTTGAGAGTGAAAGTAGTGGATAGTCCCGTGCCCACATCGTTTACTGCAGCACAAGAATAGATTCCTTGAGTTACAACACGAATTGGTTCTGTGACGAGTACGTGGCTGGATGCATTCAGCAATTTTCCATCTTTTCCCCAACGATATATGGTTGCTGTGGGGTAACCAAAATCTTCCACTCTGCACTCTAACGTTATAGGAGTCCCCTTCACTGCCAGTTCTTCCACTTGATTGATAACTGCAACACCCGGAGGATCTGGACAAAATTTTCTTCAATATTATTTCAGCTTATTTTCTCTCTCTCTCTGCTATTTTTAAAATTATTTTTCATGTTAAACCATTCAAATAAATTTTATTTTTAAAAACAAATTTTGGTTCGAATTTCTATTCTTAATCTTTTAAAAATATTTTCAGTTTTTAACTACCGACAATCCTGCTATATTTAATTAAAAATGTGTAAAGAATAAATTTCTACTGATTCGCTAATTAAAAAAAAATGTTATTTAAAAGGAGAGTTTGTATAATTAATGTAGCTGAAGTAGTTTTAATAATTTAGAAGATGCGCTCAATTTTTTATTCTCTCATAAAAAATTTGTTTTGAAAAACATTTTATAAACCTCTCGAGGATTGAAAAGGAACGTAGAAAATCCAATGACAAATTTGAAGAAGTTGGAAAGAAGACTTACATTGGACAACCAATTCTTTAGTGGGAGAAGGATCGCTCCATCCTACAGAATTCAGTCCTTCGCAATGATATAAGCCAGTGTTCTCTCTGACTATGTCATCTAGGAAGAATACAGGCTTGGATGTTTCATTGATTAATTTGCTATTTTGATACCATTTAACAGATGTAAACTCTAGAGGATTGCCGTCTAACGCAACGCATTCCACCACTACTCTTGTTTTCTCCGCTTCCGATACAACTTTCGATGATAGCTTGATATCAATGATTTGAGGATCTGTAAGGGAAAAACAGTCGCAAATTTTATTCTCCACTTATGAATTTGATTTTTATTAAATTAGATTTTACAAATTAGTAAAATTTATTAATATATTTATTCGATAAACGTCTTAAAAAGTCGAATTATTGCATTCGAAATATGAAAAAGAAGAGTGAAAACGAAAAGCTTACAGAGGACATCGAGTATTAATGCGTTTGTCGAATTTCCTCGGCCGAAAGCATTTCTTACGTGACAGCTATAAGTTCCAGTTTCGTTACGAGAAGCGTTGTAAATTGTCAACACGGTACTTGGACGATGTTCCGTATTTCTTTTCAGAATGTTTCCGTCTTTATACCAAACAATTTCTGTCACGTCTTTTGGATTAGCATCGTAGTCACACGTGATGTTTGTCGTGTCGTCTTCGTGAATGGTAACCACGCCTTCAGGAGACACTAGGGCTGCAGGTGGATCTGTAAGAGACCGTATAAACATTATTCCGCACGTCACCGACTCTATAAAGTCACATATACTTTGTACAGTAGTTATTTGAGAAAAGATTGAGTTTTGGATAGTAAATACCCAGTTGAAATTTTAGTCTTTCTATACCGAGAATGTAAAATGTTCAATCATGGTCACTTAGAATTCTTCGGTAGTGGAAGCAATAGAGTTTCTGGTGAATTTTGTCTTCAGGTGGCAAGATTGAACAGAATACTAATAATCTCTTCTCTTTGCATAGTATATATATCCAGAGATTATTTGAATAAAAATATGTTAAAATTTAAACTTATTATGTACATAATGTTAGATAAACGACGTTAACATAAGAATATACGATAAATTTTCGATACGTTGATTCTACTGGCTCTGAAATTTTTGCATCTAAAATAGACTTTTAGGCCATTTCCGCAATAAAGTTTTTAGCCAACCAGCCATAAAAGAATTTAGAAGTAAAGCAGAAATAGTTCTGCATTTATAACAACATCGACCCAAAAATGGCAAAATTAATTCAAAACATCTAATTATAAAAAAAGAAAACATTTGAAAAGATAACGTATTTTTAAACCAATAAAATTTCTTCTGAATAACAAACAATACCACTCGTTTGTTGCAAAAGCTAAAAAAAACGCTTAATTCATAATAATAATTTAAGTAGTTCTGTAATTGTAGTTAAACACAATTGCAGACAATAGAGAACACTGTCGAAGTTTATAAAAGATTTTATCTCTTAGCTAAAAGTCCAAATGCCATTGATATACTTAACGTTATATTCGAATAAATAAAATTCAATTTAAGTGTAAATAAAACAAAATGATATACGTATATTGATTTCAACTTTTATTCAATTGTGTGTACTTTTTTATTGTTGAATCGAATTGTCAAACGGAATAAGACAATGGCTGGAATGCTGATAAACCTTGTCATAAATCACCAGATGGTTTTTGTTCTTAGCAGAAGAGCTTGTATTTATCGAGAATGAATATCGCTGGCACATTCTTTTTTTCTTCTAACTCTTATTTTTGCAACTATCGATATTAAATATTATTTATGCATACGGAGTTATTTAATATCCGAGAGAAAAATAAAAAATTACTGTTCTAATTTACACCACAAAAAGTTAGATTCCATCCAGTTATTTGGATTAAATCTTGCGAATTTCGGGCAAATGGCGTTAAGAACATTTATGTAAAATGTCTGAGCTATATTCATTTTGTATCCAAAGTAACTTTTGCAACACGCGAACATGCGATCCTTCAAGTGTGATTAGTCAGTCACTTAAAATATACAGGCATTATTTCACTTCCAACATAAATATTACATAGAATACAGGAAGCTCTTTTAAACGGGTTTATTGTCTTCTTATCAAAATGAAAATGTGATTTGTCAAGCTTTCAAAATGAAAGATAATCTCCTTGGTGAATATCCCCTTCACAGGTTTTTATCCTCTTCACTTGTCAGTAAAACTTGGTCGAAGAGTCAAACAAAAATTCGTTAATATGTATTTTGTGGCTAAAATAGAACATATTTTATAATAATTAAACTTAAAACTTTACAAAATTTAATAATCAGAAATAGTAAAAACTTAAACAATTTTTTATTTATCAAAATAATATTAAAAAAATTAGTCACAGCAATCTATTATTAATACTTTATAACTGACAAGGTTTTTTCCATCCGAAATAATAACTTTTTAACTAAACATTTCAAAACTATAACTATTTAATTTTTTCTATAAAACGAAACGATTATAGTTTCATAAATTGCTCTGTTTGCCCTCAGATTTTAAAAAGAATTTAGTTTATTTTAAGAATTGCGATATAAAATAAAAAATTCGTAAAAATTAAGTATAGAACATAGATTAAATATGCTTACTGAGAAAATTAAAACTTTTATTATGAACTTAAAATCTTAAATTAGTTTGAAAGAAGCTACTACTAGCTATAACTGATATATAGAATTTGACATAGAGTGGACCCACTATCAACTGTATACAACATTGTACAGTTATGGCTACTAAACTTTTATGATATTTAGGATTGTCCAGTTGGAAAGAATAACCACTAAACTACTCCATAAAAGCGAAATTGGATATATTTATTGCCTCTTTAAAAAGGCCTTTTAGTTCGACTAACTGAGAATTTCGAAATAAAACCAAGAAATTAAACTGTTATTCAGTTATTAATCAACATTATTTTAACTATTATAAATCAAAACGATAATAACTGCGTTTAAGTTAATACAATCAGGGTAACAGTCTTATGATAATTAGTGTAGGTATAGTAATCAGAAACATTATTACTGTTTATAGTAGCAGTGCGTAAACACCAACTTAAACAGCAACATGAAATTATGAACATTAATTATATCACTATATTAATCTTCCTAATTTCACCAAAGATCAATATCAACCAAGTTTTAATCAATACGCTTCTATATAGCTTTAATTAAGAAAATTTAGATAAGTCGAAAGGATTAAATTAAAATTTCCACAACTTTAACTTTTCAGTAATTACTCAATGCGTGACATTTGCTAAACTAACCCATAATAAATTATACAACCCTTGATCAGCTTGTAAACAAAAGTAAATTATTAAATTGATAAAAAAGAATGGCCGCTAAATTTTTATATATCTTTATAATTTCAGTCCAGGATATGAAAACCGAGATATAAAAAAAAAAAAAAACACAAAACATTAAGGAAGGAATGAAACGACAAAGGCCATGCAAACAGATTTAAAAATGAAATGCAGTAAGAAATAAAGAATAGGTCTACACAAGACTTTCACAAATAAAGTTGGAGAAAGGATTTATGGCCACAGTAGATAAACGTTGACGTAATTCTGTCATGACACTACAAACGGGAAGACTTACGCAGGAGAATTTATAGTAAACTTACTATATACCACCTGTTGTAGAATTTCTTATTCTAGACAACAATAAATATCTTAATATCATTTTGGAATATTTGTATTATCTACTCGAATATTTGTAAGATATATTGAAATTTTTAGTTTTTTGGGAAAAAGTGCTTTTCTGCCATTTCTAAGCCATGAAAACAGTTTCGCATCCATTTTTATTGGTGGCAATTTTGAATTTTTCAACAAATCTACCGTTACCTTAAAGCAAAACTATTTTTATTACTTCTATATTTTCCGAGATGAAATAGAAATACGGCTATGCATACAATCTATATAAACTGTAATTAAATATTAAAATATTAAAATTAAGTTATACAAAAATATTTCCCGAAAATTCATTTAAACATTAAAGCTAGATACGGAAAAACTAAAGTTAGATTTAAATAAATAATACATTATTCTAAAAAGTGAATTTTGTTTGTATAGATATGAAAATTGAGTGCATGGATATAAAAAATATATTTTGCCTTCGGATATCCATATTTATTATATGGAATCCTTTCTCAATTTTCGTTAAAAGGACTACTCGATCCTATTTATATAAAGTAAATAATACGTACATTCCATTCGATATATCTGTTTGAATCCATTAAACATGCACAATTTAATGCATTTAGATGAAGTTTTTACCAATCGGAAATTTCTCAAATAAAAAATTTTATTTTTATACATCCAAGCTATTTACATAAATAATGAATTTTCCAACTTAAAGTGAAAGCGAATTAAGCTAAATATCGTATTTAAATTAAGACATCTTAAGTCAAAAATTAGTTAAAGTCCTTCACTTAATTAAATATATGCGAAACTTTCTTATAATTTTCCAGTTTAAAACGACAAAATTTGTTCTCAGCCAGATCGATTAATTTTAAAATAAACACATTTACACTTCACTAACTAGAATAAAACAATTTTTACCATTTAAAAATGACTGAAGTCAACTGACAGAAGTCGTTTAAAATAATTAAATTTAAGAATAATAATAAAATTTAGAAAATGCGTGATGTTGGGAATGTTGTTTTATTAATTCCTGTAAACAGTAGACAATTAGTGAAGTATAATTAAAGTCAGGTAAGGATTTTATTCTTTCACTGCTGCATCTCGTTAATTACTGTCATGTACATTACTTTAATTATACAATTACGGATTACTCCCGATTTTATCATATACTCACAGAGAACTTCCAACGTTGTAGCTTGAAGTAAAGGAGCTTCGAGTCTCTTCGCTAACACCTCATTAGTTCCCTTACAAAAATATTCCCCATGGTGATCGTGTCTGGACGCCACGAACACCAGGGTGCTTGTTGTCCTATACGTTCCATCACTCATCAAGTCTTTAGTGATAGTCGGCTGGGGCTTAATCACCTCTGATCTATTATACCAGGTGATATTGGCTGCGGGTCTCGCACCTTCCACGGTACACGTGAGTGAGACCATCTCACCTGCCACTACAGGTGTAAGTGGTCCTCTGACATTCATTGCGGCTGGACGTACTGAAAAGAATAAATGAAAACTCGTCAAGGAAAATTTGCTGTGTTTTGTCAGAACTTGTAATTGCGCGAGATACTTCAGAGTATTCTGGGATGAAAAGATTTTTAAAGGTTAGAGTAACTAGGGATTACCTAATGGCATCTTTTGTAAATAGTGCGTGAAGAGTTTCCAAAGAATAAATACTTTGCCACATACTTGGCACGCACTTAATCACCAGCTTAAAGCTTATTTTTCCAAGATTATCATTTAATGTATTCTATAGCGCCAACAAAATGTTAATTAATTAAAAAATCTAAACTATAAAATTTCACGAATAAGTATAAAATCATTGGTGATATATAATTCTATAATTCGTAAATCATAAATTATTTATAATTAAAAAATGTTTTTCATGATGTTAGAATTAAAGAGAAAGATTATACATCACCCGTATATTAGAAAAATATTTTAAACAATAATTACTTCATTATTGTCATTAAAATAACACTACAAAAAATTTAAATGTTCAGGCAATTTAGCACGAGAGTAAGCTACTAAATATTACATTAAGATTTAGAGTTGATGGAGTAAATTAAAGCTAAATTATAGCCGATCTCAATTATCTCTTAACCACATTTCGTGCTGGATTTCTAAAAACAAATTCGTGTTTCTAGTAATATATTTCGTAGCAGTAAAGAAATACTTGGACTGCTACATTTTTCATACGCCAAGTTAATTCAATTAGAATAATAATGTTTCACTCAACATAATTAATTGAATATCTGGAAAGAAAATTTTAATCAATCTATTTAGTTTGATGACGTAAGAAATCAATACTTTATATATCCATTTTATACAGTTTCTAAATTATTAAAAAATTCTAAATTTATTTTCTCAAAAACTATGCTCGTAATAAAGACCAAAATTTTTTATTAAAATTATTCTGTTGGCATTTAATTTTTAAAGTAATTTATTTACGCTACTTTTTACCTTATCATTTTCCCGCCGATTTATCATTCTATACATTAATCAAACAATTCTGCACAGATTTTGGCTGATTTCCTTGGAATGTTTATAACAAATAGATATGAAGGTGTTAGATATACACAAGGGAAACATTACCATAAGAAACAAAATGACTTACCGTGTATGTCTAACTTGACCCATTTAATAAAAGGTCTAGTAGTAGCGTTACTCTCGACGTGACACTCTAATCTTGCACCTAAGTCCCATCGGGAGAGCACGAAACGAGCTAACGAGATGACAGTGCTAGTGCCGTGTTTTTCAGGAATTTCTGTTACTTTGATAGGTAGAGTTTTAGTTCCATTCCACCACGTTACCTGAGGCGGTGGCCTTCCACCTGAGGATTTACATTCCAAAGCGAATGTCGATCCTTCCGTATATGGTCCCACTGTTGATCCGTTTCTTAGCGCTCTTCCTTCCAGTTCTAAAAATGGTTCTGAGGGAACAACTGTAATGGATAATGCACAACTTTAGTTTTGAAATGTACTATTAATATAGAACAATTTTGTGAAACGACTTTGAAGAATTCACACAAAAAATCGTTTCACATAAAAATTCGTGCGAAACGAATTTTTGTGGAGAAAAATTTTCTCTTTCTTGCAATATTATGGAAATTTATCCAGTAAGCAACAAAATATAAAAGTAAAGTTAAACAGAGCTTAGATCATTAAAAATACATATTATAATTAAAATAAAAGATGGCAATAATCGTGTAAAATACTATACAACTAAGTTATATTCATAATAAATTTTACAAAATATATTCGTGCTTATAATAGAGATGGAATTATCTATCTTTAGATTAATATAGATTTGAAAAAAATTTCTGTTTATATACAAAAAGTAATTAATGATGATAGTATTTCAAATTAAAATTTAAGCAAACTTAAAATTAACTGAAAAACATACGTACTAAATATAATGTCCAATATAAACAACGTTATAGAGATGATTGTGATCAGTAAATTTTAGACTTGGTAACAGATTTAAAATGAGAAGAATTCAATTAAATATATAATAATACAGAAAGTTAATTCGAATTATGTATATTGCTGAAGCCAAAATGCGTTATTGACTACAAATTATGGTTCTATGAATAGATTGTATGGTTGGCATGATATATGAATAGTGCATGTCAAGTCTGATATCATACATTATGATAAGAATAGACTATAGTATACATTGATATGATAAATAAATATAATGGCTCTATATAAGTTGATTATATTATTAAAGACATGGAGTATGGAAAGAAAGACACACATGATATTGTTTAAAAATTTGGATGAAATATTTCTGCATATTTCTAAACATATCAATAAATTTGAAATAAAAAGAAATCATATAAGCTACATCTCACTTATAGGATTTTTTATTGCTTAGAAAAAAATTCAAGACTTGAGTTCAATCATGAAAAATTTTTTAGCAGGACAGAAATCATTTGACTCCCATAACAATCAATATAATGGAAATGTCTATTCGTCAATTGAACTTGTATTATCGTTCTCTAGAAGAAATATTTCAAATTTTTAAAGATGTACTGGAGTAAAACAAATACAATACATCGGAGTGACCCCCGAGAGATATTTAGGAAAATTTGGATTTCCTGAAGGTTTTTTGAAATGTTAGACTGAGATGTACAATATCTACTATGCTACTTCTGGATTTAGAGATATAAGAATCTTTTCTATTAATCTTGACCATTTTTCGCATTTATTCTTAATTTTGTCACAGATAGATTTTTTATGAAAATCACTGAAATATCCATATTTGGTTTGAATGATAGCTCTTCATTAAAGCTTTGACTTAAAAATTAAAAACTAAAACTTTATTTTTTTAAGCTTTAGTTTATAAAATGATATAATTTTGCACTTAATCATATCTGATATTATCTAAAGTCCAATGCTAATTTTCAATTTATAAAATAAGCTCAAGTAAAAGGCGGATTATCTTCGATGTTATTCAACTCTGACAATAATCTTCGCTAGAATTATGTAAAGAAATATAAAATTTAACGGTTTTATATATGTATTTTTTAATCATTGAATAAAAAACATAATTCTAGAAGAATCTGAAAATACCTTAATTATGAAAAATAATTATTATTTCTATAGTATATTTTTCTTTCTTAACTTTAGACTTTCCATCTTCATTCGACAGAAAGGGACAAGACCAAGACAAGATCACCAAACTTAGGATAGAGCAGGCTAGTAGGTAAGGAATAGGGATCTATCACTGAACACCTTTCGAAAAAACTGAAGACACGGTATACGGAATCAATCCCAGTCATCTAGATCAGCGATCTTCAAACTTTTTAAATTACTTACCCTTTTATCAGTAAAAGAAAAATAGCGTGCATTTCATAAAACAGACATGTATTATGACAAGGGAAAAAAAGCAATTCAAAATTTATGGATCCCTAAGGGTGCCAGACATATTTTTGAGATCACTAATCTAGATGGAAGGAATATGCCTTATACGCGATCGGTTGGCTGGCTACGCAGCTGACAGCGTATTGCATTAAACATTGTTATGAATGTTATTCATAAATATTAATGACTGAACTATTTATTTACGCATTAATACAATCGAAATGACCCATCTCGAGATACAGAAAATATAAATATATATACAAAAGAAAATTATATATAAAAATAAATGCTATAAATTAAAAGTGCGATAGATAATCAAATTTACCCAGTTCTAACTACTTATCCTATATGTGGTAAGCAATAAATAATGCTAGTATTGAAATTTCATGATAGATACGATTAACTTTAATAATTGAATCAAATCGTACACGATATTTCACTTCAATATTACATATAGTGTATAAGGAATCTGACCGGAAATCTCATTAAATTATGCATTTAATATAAGCTTAATATATTACACACAATTGGATTTTAATAATTATATATCATCCAAAGTCTATCACTCTATACTATTACAGTCTATACGTTTCGTTTCAATTTTTCTCCAGTGTTTATAACTCACTCGTGACAGTAAGCGTATTATTTATATTTTATAATTTAGAAAAAAAAACTTACGCAGAATTAAAAGATAATTGAAGTAAAAGAATGAAAAAATTATATTTAAGTTTTAATTTTTACAAAAGAATAACTTGTCATCGCATCGATTGCTCGATAATATATTTTTCTTTTTTCTACATTTTTCCGAAATAAATCTAATTTCATCTAATGTTATATTAATTAGAATTCCTAAGGTACACTTTAATGTTTCTTAGACCATGAATAAATTACGCTGCCGTCTTTATACAAATTATGATTTAACCATTTTTATTCTCCGGAAACTGATAATAATGATAAATCTTGTTAGAATGATTTCATCATTTCTTTGAAACAGTTATTTTTTCCTATAAAAGTATTGTCATAAAGTTTTAATATAGTTTAATGGTTTTTTTTTTGAAAAAATACGATTCATACCTTTTAATTTTCTTAATCAGATTGTCAGAATAAAATAATAATAGGAATATAATTCTATAGTAAAGAAGAAGCGGATGTTTTTACGAAAAATTAATTAAACGGACAATTCAGATAATGTTGGCTAGTATTTTATTCTTTTCTGATTCTAAGAATCAGAAGTTTTTAGCTGTTAGAATATGCACTTCCGTTTTTTCTGGTAAGAGAAAAATTAGCTATTGTGCTTTCAGTGTTTTAAGAATGCTGCCGCTGATGATCGATATTATCTTTTGTTCTATATTCAACACCAAACAATTCTCTAAAACTTCCTTTTTTTAACATACAATATTTGCAGATTTCCTAGAAAACCTCTTAACCTCTATTCAGAAACGGCAACTGGATCAGAGCCAATTTATCGGTTTTTAATTTTATCCATCTGAATTACTGACTAAAGAAGTAAATTTACTATAGGTTTTCATCTCACTTCACCAACAAGAAGAGAACTTCTCAATCGATTCTATAGATTTTCTAATGAATTTAATACTTTCATTTTTATAAAACTTCAGACTATTGTAAATATTGATAATAATGCTAAAAGTTGGCCATTCTATATCAGTTTTTCTTTTTCTTTTTTTGGAAAATAAATGTTTTTAAGTCAATTCAAAATCCTCGATTATTTTTGCAAGTCATACATCATTCGTATTTAACTGAAATATAAAAATAAGTCCATCGAAATACTAACTATGCGTAATGTCCGAGATTTTTGAGGTAACATTAACATATTTATTAAAGATGTAAAGAATAATTAAAACAAATTTTCATTCTCATGAATGGACATACTAAATTAATATTTTAAATGAAAGTTTAGTTTTAGTCTCAAGAATGTAATAAATTAATTATATAAACCATATTTTCGGAATTTTAACGATTTATTTAACTTGTTTATCTTTCATACAGTACGGTTTAATAAATTGGTCTATTTTAATAAATAGAATAATGTATAAAATGGGAGAATATGTCTCTTTAATCTTATTTATTTATTTTTATCATTAAATAAAACGATTATTATATTTGACAAAGTAAATTTATAAGTTATTTTTAATTATCTTGTGCCTGATAACCATTTTTTTCGTATTTTGAATATTTCATTGAACATTCGATGGAAAAACCAGTACTTTTACACATTCTAATTAAAAGGTATGGCTAAAATACCGCATGAGATTATATGATTAAATGTATATGTAAAGCCCGAAAGGGTTTTCATACATATTCAAATCTATGAGTCTCATGCTAGGAATGATTTCCACAAATGCACTGAACAACATTTGAAGATTTCGCAAATAATTTCTACCATTTGAATTAATTATTAAAATAAAATAATGATTTACTCTGTAAATCAAAAGGTTTTTTTAATGTATCTTGAAAATATTGTTAAAAAAGAAAAATAATTTAGTATATCTAACTTTGGTTAACTTAATAAAAATAGTTTATATAAAATAATAAATAATATGAATTAAGAATAAATTAATTTAATCTTGTTCAATTTCAAAATCCAGTTTGTCATATTTTTGCATAAATCAAGATAAAAATTAAGATGATAATTTTTACGGTATATTTTACAGATTTCCAACAATCCCTTCTGTTATTTAGATACACTTCACGTATTGTACCAGTAATTTGTCTTTGTTGTCACCTGGTCATCCGCTCGGACTGTACTCTTGACAATATTAAATGACTGGAATGTTAGAAATTAATCAGCGATAGTAAGCATTCCGCATTCCAAGCCCTGTTATATTCTCTAAGTTTAATGAGTTATCAGAAAAAAAAAAAAATTGCGAGATCTTCGAAGTATGCTAAAGTATGATATGTAATTTAGGAATGGCTGAGAAATAATAATGAGATGATAAAAATTTTAATGCACTATTTTCGTTATACTTATTTAACTATAAAGAAACACGCGCAAGTTTAAATTAAAAAAGTGCAATTAATTCGAATAAATCATGTCGGAAACTAAATAATGTAATCATGATTTCTTTAATTATTTATTGAATCAGAAAAATATTAGAAACGCGTAATGCCTGAAATCTTTGAAATAATATTAACAAATTTATTAAAGACGTAAAAAATAATCAAAACAAATTTTCGTTTTCATTAGTGGACATACTAAATTAATATTTTAATTAAAAATTTAGTTTTAATTTCGAGAATGAATAAATTTGATATACAAAACATATTTTCAGAGCTAGCATTCTGAATTTTTATTATGAAAATATATAATTCTGAACTATCAAAAAAATTTCATTACAGAAAATATGTATTTCATGGACATAGCCAAGCAAATTATGCTTAAAAATAGATCTCATTGACCATTCTCCAGGTTATCAATTAGTTTTCCACATTCGTTTGATACAAATAATATAAATTAGAGTCGATAATAAAAAGTTTCAGATTTGTAAGAGCACGCAATTAATAGTGAATAAATAAAATAACAACACGCCAACAATCTTGTATATCTGTTCTGGTAAATATTTTATACACAAAATATTCAGCATAAAAATACATTTTTATTCATCCGCAATAGGAAAGAATGTTACGTGATATACGAGTTAAATGCATGGAAAGAAGAAACGATGGTATGGCATTATCTAAGTCTACAAAACATAATAATTTATCTTAAAAGTTATTTGCTACTATTTGGTTTTCAGCTATATAATAAATAAATAACTTAAGATTTTACATAGAGTAGGAAAATTGCTAAAAAATGCTTTTATTATTATTTTGATTATTCAAAATAATAATAATAATAATAAAGGCATTTAAATGTGTAATTATAATAATTATTTTATTAATACTCCGAGATATAACCATTAATTCCAGAATAGAAAGTGGATCTATATGATATAGTTAATTAAAAATTGATTTAATAAAATTTAGTGGTACTATATAAGGAAATAAGCAAGATATCAATAAATTAAAAAATTATTTGACAATGTAAATTAATTTTAAAATAACATAAAAATTTTATAATCTTAAATCAGTTTTTAAATAATTAAAAATAATTAAATTATTCATTATATTATCATTAAAATATTTTAAGACTATAAATTATTATTATTGAATTTTTTAATTAAGTTTATTTAAACATTCGATAATAGAAAAATCGAAATTTTAGTAAATACTTTTTATGTTATATCAAACAAATTTTATTAAAATTAAGGGAAATTTATATGGAAATAAAAAAAAAATTAGAAAGTTTGAATTGTTTAAAATTGAAATTTTAAGTAATTTAATCAACTTTCCACATTACTGTGGGATTTTACGATTTAAAATTATCATTATCAGAATCATATAAAATATTTTTATTTTTATTGCATTGAAATTACAAAACCAATCAACAATAATTTAAAATATATATTAGAAAAAAAACTATAAAAAATTGTTTAATTTAGATTTAGTGTAATTCATAAACTAAAATAAAAATATGTATCAATAAAATAAAAAGTAATGTAGTCTATATAAAAAAAAATAATAAAATTTTATTTTTTCTACGTTATAAAATAAAAATAAGCTATATATATATAAATATATAATTTTCTGAATATTTATTACAAATTTTATGTAACATAATTCTTTAAAATAAAAGTTTCTAAGAATTTTATATTTTTATTGAATATATAACTTTTTATTACATATTATTGATACAATTTGATTAAAAATTTATAAGAATCGATAAAATTCTTATTCAATATTTTCTTATAGGTTTTATAGAATATAAAACTTTAATTTTATTTTAAATAATTAATAATTTTTTATTACCAGGTGCATTATTTAATACAAGTGTTTATCTAACAAGTCTGATTTTTATCTTTTTTCAAAAAATGGAGAAGTTAAAAAAAATACTGAAATTTAAAATTATTTTATCTTCATTAAATAATTTTTAATAATAGTAGTCATTAAATGAACAAATCAACAGCAATGAATATTTTAAAAATTATAAAATATTAATATTGGAACACTGAATTGTAATTCGCACTAATTTTCATTTGTTTTAATGTCTGTGCCAAGCTCTTCTAGGAATGAATTTTTGAAATTGTTTAAGTCCGACTTAATGTAGTTTCAGCACTGTATAATATTGTAACGCACTGCAAGGAGCAGAAAAATCAGCAATATCTAAAAATTGATGACTGTTAAAAACAATATGTTATTGAACAGATATAACTTTGTTTATTTTTAATCCCGTGTTAAATTTAAAATTGGTTGTTGGTGAAACTTTTCAATTTAAGGATCCGGGATCGATTCCGGATCCCATATTTCCACATTTTAAAATGATGCCGGGATCGGATCACGATCCGCATCCTTCATCTACCAGCTGGGTTCATCTTGGGTGTAGGTATCCGGTAGATTGTGAAGTGTCTACCATATAAAATAAAGCAAGAAATAATATTTTATCGAATTTAAAAATTAATATCGTCCATTATATGAAGTGACTATCATCTAAATCTGATCCAAATATATAGAATACAATATGTTTAAATGTTCATTCGTATCTACGTGTAATTCCTTATTAAATTTCGAAATATTTTTTAATCAATAATATTTTTTGGGTCCGGTTAGCAAGTTAGAGGATGTATTTTATCAAGAATAATCAAGTTACTTCTGCCATTCTTAGTATTTCTGAGGTATTATTTTCGCAATTATTTTTGTGATAATATATAAGATTAATTTATGTATGTTTCGTATAACATACGAACCAATATCTAAAAATAAAAGTCGTGATAGAAACGACCAAAGAACAGAGACTGCTAAAAAATAATCATCTGGAAAAATTCTAAACTTAATATCCAATCTTATTACTTTAAATTAGAGAAAATAGCTAAGTCATCCAAATTTGTACACGATTCGAACTGATAACCCGATGAAACCGAAAAAAAGTATAGTAATAATTATCAAGATGGCTACAGAAAACAAGTTGGAACCTCAATTCATTATATAGTGTGTCAATAAAAAAACTATTCGGTTGTAATTGCTCTATTGAAGAATTCGATGATTATCAGAATCACTGTATAATAAGTACTGCCAAATTTCAGTAGACAGGATTAATTGCTATCTAGTGTAAAATATTAAATTGTTTAGAGATTCATAATCTTCTCTCATTGAGACGATTATCAGATTCTTATAATAATTATGACATATAATAATGGTTGATAGCGATTCTAGTCAACAATAGCAAAGAACAAAATGTTTAAATCAATGCCAAATTATCAACGAATTAAGTCATCAATAGAAATATACTGTACTGATTATCATTTGAGTTATGATTTGAATTATAGATGTATTCAGCAAATAGGATTACCGACTGTCACATAATAAAGTATGTTTCAATAAGGTAAAATACTGTATAACTTAATTTCAAACTAAGACAATCTTTGACTGGACAATTCGAATTTAATTAATTTAATTTCATTTAAAGTTCTGTCATCATCAATAATGAAATAGTATTGAGATGTATTTTATAAATTAAGAATTAATTAAATTGAAAATGTAATATTTGTCAATGTTTTTCAAAAAATGCTATGTTATAGCATGTCATTTCAAAGAGAATATTATATTAGACATTATTGTGTGTTTAATAATTAATTTTATTTTTTTATTTTTATCAGAGTTTTTTTTTTAGCAAGAAACAATTTATGGATATAACAATGATTTGCCTATTAAAATAAATACATTTAAATTAAAAATATATTCGAAACAAAACCAAATTATAAATTATTATAATTTAAGAAAATAGTGAAAAACATCTAAGTTGTTAAAATTAAAATAATTTGGCTAAATATAAATAATATTGCAATTAAATAAATTATACCTATAAATTATAAATTTTTTGGTAATTTCAAATTCGACCTGATGATGTCAAAACAAATTTTCAATTCCAAAAAAAAAAAAAAAATGTAAAAATTCACTTTCACTATTTATTACGCGCTCGAATGATTAAGCAAATATATTTAAATTTGATTTGAATTGGAATTATGAACTTAAATCATTTAAAACGAGACATAGGCCCTACAGCAGAGAAATAACCGAGACTGATATTTTAGTTTGTTTTCAGTTAAGGTTACTTCCTACTGTATTTAAATATGAAACGCCGAATGATTTTCGATTTGCGAGGAGCAAATTAATTATTTACACACCTTTAAATTTTTCGGAATTATGAAAAGTTACTGCGAAATGTTGGTTAATTCCACTTCTGACCTTTTAGATATTCAACAGTTTGGATAGTTAATTAAAGTGCTGTTTTATAAAGAAATTGAATAAAATGCCTTAGGAACGAATTAGCTATGTAAGCTAAATGCTGACAATTTATGAGGAATTAGTGTTTCCCTTTTTATTTATTTTCACTGATTAAATAAAAAAATATTTTCATTTTTTTTTAAGAAAATCATTTGTAGTAGTAACATATTTTAAAACAGATATAGAGACAAACGAATAATAGTTTTTATATCTGTATACTAGTATAATTCATTTTATTCAAAAATTTCCTCTTCTTTTGCCAATTTTATTGTTCTGGATTTATTTAACCATAGATCGATGAAATAAATAATGAATTATCTATTTTAATGCTTTATTTTTAAAGAAAAAATTTATTTTGGAGTCTTACTCTACGCATATTTCTTCTGCACCAAGAATTTATAAAATCTAATAAATATCAACTTTAATGAAATTAGCTGAATAAGGGTACCGCGCATCTTGAATGGTTGCATTTAAAGCAGTTGATATTTAATGGCCGGATCCGAAGTGATTTATTATTTTAACTTAGTATATTACAATTTAATAACTCGCAGCTTTTTGGTGTGATTTATTATGGTAGGGAGAAAACTATTCCCAAATTTTTGAGACTGGAAATTTAAAAATACTTTATCTTCGATCTTTAGAAGAGTGTATATAAATTCTCAGATGTACGATTAAATTCCTTTGAATATTTTAGCGATAAAATGTAATACATTTACGATCGCATTCTGCCCTAAAGTCATTTTACATAATCTTATTTACAAACAATTATACATTTTATTAGCGTACGAACTAAGTTTATTTTACAAAAATCAACTCGGTAAAAATTTTTAAATAAAAGCGGATGATTTATTTATTTTTTTCTCTATTCGGAATACGTTATATGTGGCTATTCCTCGAATGTAACTTTATATTAAAGATGTGTTTATAAGTTATAGGATACTTTCGGGTCATATCTCCCTTAAGTTATATCTCTTCCTTTATGGAATTCACATGGTGTTTGCGCAATAATACATGATGTATTTTGAACTTTAAAGATATCTAAAGACATCCACCTTGGTTAAACTCTCGCCAGGGCATACTATATATATATCACATAAATTTAAACTTATAATACGTAACTGAAAGTTGCCAATGTGGATAAAAATAGATATTTCTAAATATATCGATACAAATATAAAGATACATTAATGATTTAAAAAATACAATTTATTTATAATATTATTTATATAAATATTTGAATTAATCCTAGTCTTATACTTAAATAAATAAATATAAATATATATTTATTTATTTATATTTATATTTAATTATATATATAAATATAATAATACATATTTTATTTCTCTTTGAAACTAAAGCGTATTATTTTCAAAAATTGAAATCTTTTCTACAATTGTTTCAAAACAAAATAATGGGGGAAGTTTTATGGTTTTTTATTCATAAATATTTTATTTTAAGTTTAAAAATAAGCTGTAAATTCACCCAATATAAATGAGCGGAAACGAGAATAACAGTAATATAAAATATAAAAAATGTTGTTGTCTATAAACAATATTATAAAAGTTTAAATATTTATAAAATCGATGGAAATTATTAAGAATATTTTTTTTTAAAAAAAAGAAAAAAAAACTTCACATAAACTTTTCTTTAAAAGTTCTTTGGAAGTTTTCGTTAGAACAATTTCATTTTTATAAAATCAAAGAAAAGCCCAAAAGAAAGAAAAATCAAATTAGGTACAAAACAAAAAAAATTTAAAGAAGTTGAAAACTTTTCACAATATGATATTAATGGTCGACATAAAAAATGTTTATTTGATATTTTATAGTAAAATAAAACAAAATGAACTTTTACATAAGTTATTTTATGCATAAAATGTAAAATATTTTGACTGGAAATAAAAAAATGGAAAGTATATAAAACTTTATAGAATAAATAATGTTTATAATCATTAAAACAGATGAGGATGCGAAATATAAATATTCGTATTGTTTTATATCTTTTTATATCGTCATCCGTATGTTAAATAAATATTACTATAATAATAAAAGAAAAAATTAAATTATAGTTGAAATCATTTAATTGACTTATTTTAATGCTGAGTTATTGCTCTTCTTATTATTTGTGTCCTTTTAAAATAATAATGATTTCTAAAATTTACTTTAATAAGAGGAAATTGTTATTCGTTTCTTTTTTTTATTCTATAGAAATATTTATAGTAAATATTTTCTAAAATTATATCCATTTATTACTTAAAAATAATAACATATTTCATTTTAATAAGAATGTTACATTTTAACAGAAATATCGAATTTTTCTACAAATGCAAAAATATTTACTTTAAATAATCTAGAAACTATTTTAAAAATGCTAAATGTTTAAGATACAGTTCTGTTTAATTTTTTCGATTAATGAGTAATTAACGATTTTAATGAAGTTATTAATATGCGTGTTCTGTTTACTTTAAAATTTAAATCCTTTTGTATTTTCTGGAAGAAAGGATATCCAGGAAGGTATTTGGTACTAAAACTGATCATTTTTTATCATTAAAACTAATTACTTTCCTAGCTACATAATGGTGTTTTTTAGATATTAATAACATATTGATTCGTTAAAATTTTATCTCGTAATATGGATCATATAGAATCTATTTAAATACTTTTATTCTTACTACCGTTTATTAATTATACGAATTTTTATTTTTGTTTTGTATAGGAATATTTTATTTTTTAACGCATCGTGTCTGTAAACTTCAGACGTTATTTTTTCTGTGATATTTTACAACTATTCGATGCTGATTTTCAGAATAACAGTTAGCACTCTTTGGAATTTTTGATTAAAAAGGTTGATAGCCTTGCTGGCTAAAGTATATACATCGTATAGATTACAATACTTCTTTATGAATGACAAAATTTTATTATAGCTAATTTAAATTATTTATTTACACTATACTTTATTTAGATAAAATATTATGTATTAAATATCAGTCTTCTTCTTCATAAACTGATCAAAGAAATCGTTAAGTGAAATTTTTTTAACAATTAATCAAACTGATCGTTTGATATCGATAAAATATTTTTACGATTAATTTCTGAATTATTGCATTTATTAATATTGAATCTTGTATTGTATCTTGTTATTTTTTCATTTAAATATTTCTACTTTCTAGCTTTAACTTGAACCATATGATTCTAACTCCACCATGTTCTTTATACAGTCGTATCCTATGTCATGGGAATAAATTCGTTATTCTTCAAGTTTTTATTTTCTTACCTGAATAACCATCTTCACTGAAAAAAAGTGAGAAATTCATCTCGATTTTTCAAAGTCATTCCTTAAATCAATGCCAGGTTAAAGATACGACTAGAAAGGAGATCATCTATTCATCTATATTTTTCTTGCTTTAAATTGGCATCAAGTACAAAATTATTTCTAGAAATGATCCTTATATGGAAATCTAAGATAACTTGTATTCCAAAAGAAGAACTTATAAAAAGCTAAATTGATCTTTTCCAGCAGATAGAAAGATATATTGGAAAGTTAGTGTCTGAAATGTTAGATAATATTAACGAAAATTCGAATCTAAATCAGTATTTCACCATCGATTAAAGATAACTTTTAAAGGATCATTTTATTTGACGAATTACCAGGGAATTATTTCATATCAATTATAAAATATTTCATTTTATTAATTTAATTTGCAAATTTTTCTTTAGAATTTAAGGATATCTTCACGAAGCAACTACGTATTTCTTAGAACAGACATACAAATTAACTTGAAAAAATATAATATGAAAAATATATTATTATATTGATTTGAAATATTAAATAGACAAACCAAGTTCAAAGGAAATTCAAACGGAAATTATGTAATATTCGTATTTTTAATCGTTTTTATCTGGTTAAATTTATTAATCAATAAATTGAAATATCTTTAGACAAGTAAAAATATTTTTGCTCAATGATATCGTGTAATCGTTTAATTCTGTTGCGCCATTTGATTCAAACAATTTTGAATCATATCTACAGAAAATTTCTAAATAAAATAACATAGGACTAGGACTGATGGCGACAAGATACCTGACAAGATAATGATATACGTTTATAGTAAGACCTTCAATTTCAACGAGCTATTCAGTCTAATCTCAGTAATTCTATATTGTTTAAACTTTACTCTTTGTTCCAGAAAATTATGATTAAGATTGCCTGAAAACTGTCAAACTCGAGTGATCTGAATTATGTGAAGTGCTTTCTGCAATCCTTCATAGAGATTAATTCCCAACCTGCTCATAAAATCTTATGTGCATTGAACAAATTATAATTTTTACATCATATTTTATTGAAAACACTTAATCATTTTAAGTAAGATTAAAGTTTTATCCTTAATAGATCGATGTATAAATATATATTAATGTATAATTTTGTTTTTTTAATCAATTTATTGAACTGCCAATGGCATCCAAATTTTCTCTCTTTCTTTCGTAGTGCATCGTATACATTAAAATGACATAAAGTAAATCAAAGGTATATTTATATATATATAAGAAACTAGTTGGTATCATTTCTTCCATCTTTAATATTCGGGAATTTATTACCGAAAATAATAACCAATATTTAGATATATGAATACATTTATAATTTTACTTTAAACAAAAATTCCAATCATCATATTTTTTGAATGAATCCATTATTATTAAAATAGTTTTAACTGAAATATTATTCTTTCTCCATACCATATGAATATGTAAGTATCTGTAATCCGGCTCAAAATCATGGTCATCAAACATCCTTAATTATGTGAAAACCTATATCATTAGAGACTTCAAGAACTTGTTATCTACTTAATCATATATTATTTTTATATTGTTACTATAATTTTCATTAGGAAAATCGAAGATAAATTTCGAATTTTTGATGATTTACAAGAGTTTTCCAAATCACTCGAAAGGATACGCTTAGCGTCGGATCAATAAAGGTCGTAAAAGAATCCAAATTTTTATATACGGATAGTTCTATGGTGTTTCTGTCTCAGACAAAAATCAGTTTTGGAAGATTTCGTCTGTTTCATATCTTGGATGTTAGAAAACAGCGATGTTCGGTATTTAAACATAAAAAATGATAATTTAAGAATCGGTCAATCCAACGGCTATGTATTTTTAAAAGAAGAAAAATTCAGATTAAAATTTTGAGATGTCTTACGAAGCAACATATACTGAATGGTATTTTTAAATTAAATAAATTAAAAATTTAAATGATAAAATAAGTTTTATAAAAATAAAAAATGCAAACTTTAAAATTTATGCCTGAATGATTTTTCTTTGTTATAACTTATTCTATTCTTCGTTTCTGATTAAATTTAGAATAGTATTATTTATTAAACTGAATTCTGCCCTTTTTATTATTCAAAAATCTACGTTTTCTATATATTAAATAGTAAATACAAAAGGAGATAAGCTGTGGCTTAAATATGCTTGTAGACTGAAAAACAAACAAACACCATCTGAAAATTATTTTCTAATGTTTTACTTGGCATATAAGTTATCGTATTGCTTTTATTAAAGTGCATTATGATATTAAATTAACTCTCTCGATTCAAAAATATTTTTGTTTAATGATATTTAAAAATGGCAGTATATTCGTATCCAACTTTCCTCGTGGTTTGGATGCGAATAACATTAAGTTTTTATAGTTCTTAATCTAAAATTTGAATAATTTTAAAGTTAAAACAGCGATAACATTTATTAATTAATTGTTTAGCAAATTAAATATACGAGCGTACAGAGATTGTCGGGGCCAGATTTTAATCAGCAAATTTATCGGTCTCAAGATTGATATTAGGAATAAAATTTTATGTCCAAACAATTATATTTTGGAGGTACTGAATTCAATGTTAAATAGTTTAGTTGTTTGAAGTTCTTTCCATTGGTTTAGTCGTTAATACAACTGAGATCGGTCACAAGAGGATTCTTAGAGAAGGAATAGTTGATGTAATCAGCCGCTTATTTTCTGTTGGTCTGAAGCACCAATCTTCCAAATGGCTACTACAAACCCTATAGCACAACCCTAATAGATTATCGTAAGGTAAAGTGTTTCTGAAGACATAAACTTCAAACTTTGAAAACATATTGGTCTACTAACTCACTAACTAATGCAATATTATAGACATTGTCTTTATTTAAAATTCTTTCGAAATTCATTTTAAATCATTCAGTCGTCTAAACCAAATATTCGCCTTCTTACTTTGTGATTAATTTACGTAACACTTTATATTTTTGTGTGGTATGTTCTATTTTACATTATTTATATACACCGTTTTTTTATTTCGCTTGTTTTCTAATATTTTATTTAGCTTGGTTGAAGAAAAAGGTTTTTCTATTTGATGTAAAGAAAAACTGCAACCAAGCATTTTCCATTTATGTTATATTTCATTTCGTACGATGTTGTATGCTCCTCGTTCTTTTTTGCTGATTTTAGATTTCTGTTCCTAGCTTAACCGATTACAGTTACATTTTTATACGTCCATTATCTAATTATAAATTACGCCGTTTTGATTAATTTGACCATGTACTATCTGTTTACGGTATATCATGTTTGTTATTCGATTAGTTTCTCACGAAATTACAAACTTAATTAATTGATAATATTACCAGACCAGGTGAAATTCTATATCGTAAAATAAACATTCAAAAAAATATACTGCAGTGGAATATACCACCATATCTATTTTCTGAACATCAATTTTTCTGTTGGTGATCTGAAATCTAGGAAAGTGTTTGCAGTAAGTTCAAAAAAATTGATCGACTTCGAAAAAACCAACATTATCAATAAAAAATACTAGTTTATTGAACTGAAAAACTTTAGAATAGATTTTAGTATTGGAATTATCGATTTTATTTTTAAATTATACAGAAGAAACTTATTTTATTGATCGAATTATTCTGATTAAAGTCATTAGATAGCAATACGACACATTTCTCCGAAGAAATGTTTAAATTAAAAATGCATATATAGAATATTTTTGCCAATTAATTACAATAAATTTATGAAAGTAATTGCTTACACCAGAATTTGTTTTAATACGAAAATCTAAATAAATCATATCTTTACGAATAACACAATTAAAAATATTATAACACGTATGACTAAATTCATCGGAAATATTCATTTCAATCTTAAATAATATTGTAATTCTGTAACAAAACTTATAGGAAGGATTTGGATAGGAGATAAGTCATTCTCCTTTCTTAGACTTGTGCCTTTATTTTGTCGATAATAATAACTATTAGTAACTACAACAATGAGCTAAACTCAAATTTAATACACTTGAATATTATTGTGGCGATAGTTACTTTGCAACTCAGAAAAATCATAACTTTTGATATTAAAAAAAAGAAGTTGAGGGAAAAATTATTAAATACTGTATTTAGTTAATCATATTAAACACCATATTCAATTCTCTGATATATACTTTATAAAATATGTTTCCTAGTCCAGTTTTTATTTTCATTTAAAAAAAAATGATAAAATTCTATTTTATGTTAGATTCCAAGCTTTTGTAATGGACCTTATTTTCTTTTTATTAGATTTCTCAATTACGTTCAGAGATTTTTAGATGAAATTATATAAACACATTTTTAAAAAACATTTATTTAAATTAGAAAAGACTTACTGGTGATCAATATTAATTTATATTCTATCTCTACACAAATATTAAACAAGCCAGTCAATAAATTCAACAGAAATTCCAAAAATGAATTTATCAAACATTTAACAAAAACTATTGTTTCGATAAAAGATTAGAATGGTGTCATAATATCTTCATTGTTTTACCTACAAAATTTCTGAATCAATTAAAATTTATAATAGTTATTTGAAAGCGTTGGATTGACCACCATTTTTTTTTTTTTTTGAAAAATGGCCGCTGCAAATGTTTTTGAAAGAAAAAACACGTTTCTGTAAAATTTGTGTTACCTACTATCCGAATCTTTAGATATTTTCTAATTTCTGATTTTACGAATTTTCATTATATTCAAAAAATATAAAAATATAAGTTAAATTAAAATATTCGATCGATGGTCATTTTGTTTCAAAATAGCAAACAGGAATATTAAAAATTCTTTTATTATCCGTCATTAATAGCGTATTCCTGAATATTTTGAATTTATATCTCTGCTTACTAGTATAATTATTTCTCGACAAAACGGAACTACAGCGCAATCATTGAGAATAATCATTAAAAAAAAAACAACGCCAAACAAAATGTCGTAGTTCTTTATATTTTACACAAATCAGATCTAAGAAAATTAAAGTACAAATGAAATTATCCAAACTGGTGATATCTCTTATCTCTAGCTTTAAAGTCAATTTAATTTAGAGTCAGTAATCCTGTATAAACTTGAATTTAAATTGCGGCTCTGTTTACATAAAGTAAACTCTTAATAAGTGATATATAAGTTCAATGGATTGAAATTAAAGACTATGTGATATTTTTATATTATTAATGTTTTACCAGAGATTGAAACTCTGTTTTTTTTCACGATTTTAAAGGTTGGATAAATCTACATTTAATTATTTTATTCGAGCGTCATAAAATATGTATTAAAATTTTTAAATTTAAACTAAATTCAAAACACGCAGCATTTTATGATAGAGCCAAAATGAATATTTTTTTTTCTTTTTTGTAATGATTTGCAAATATATTGAAATTTAAATTTTAATATAATCTGTAAAAACAGATTCTCGTTTTCGAAGTATAATATAAACTGGAGAGAAATTTCCAGTTTTAAATTTCCGTTTAATGTTTCCAGAAATCATTAGGAGTCAAAAATCTCGTAATGTTTTAATGGTAAAGTGGGAATATTCGCATTTGAGTTTATAGCAAAAAACGATCTGATCAATGAGTAACGGTTTTCTATAAATAAATCCTATAATACTGAAAAAATGATGTTTTTGTATTAAAAAGAAAAATTCCGAGATAAAAAAAAAATATATTTAAATATTTTCCATTACTTCTACATATATTTGCAATTTTTAACAGCAACTTTCCAAAATTTGATTTCTTTTAATACTCGCAGTTATTACATAATTATTTTTTCCAATGACTTTCTTTTTAAACAAATTAAATGCTTTCAATAGTAATTTTCCTTTCCTTAATTGCTACGGATGTTTAACCACCTAAATGAACGTAATAAATAACCAACGAAACAATTTATTGTGTTTAATTAAGAAATAGCAATTACTCTATATTTAATAAGATTTTTACTACAGTCTAGATATTCGAGCAAAATTAAATTCGATGCTCCTTCCTCCAAACAAAATTGTATTCTTGCTGCCTTTCCTAATATTTGTATAATTGTTTGAAAAACATGTTTTTCTGAAAGTAAACTTATTTCTAAAATGCACTCAAATTTAGTTTTCCAATCTATTATAAACAAATATTATTATTTTCTATAATAACCAACACAAATACCAGAACATCTTGGAGATTTTTTGACTGGAATACTTGGCTAGTTGCGGTATATTTCGGCTTTCCTTATTTTCGACATTTAAATGTAACTTAATTTCGACAAATGTATCCGTGAAAGAATTTAGCTTATTTAATTAAGCGTTAATTGTATAATTAAAATGATCCGAAAGAAATTTCATTTCCTTCATTACTTAATTCTGTCTACTTTGTTTGTTTTCTAATTTTTCTCGTTACTGCTTTATTATTATTATTAAATTTTTTTTAAGTTTAGAATTATCAATCTTGTAGACTTTCTCTCTATATATATTTATTAAATTTCTTTTAATACGACTTCGTTGGAATCGAAAATAATTTGCGAGAGAAAGTGCAACCAGTAATTATTTAAACCGTTCAAATTAATACGAGAAAAAGTAGACAAATTTCTGACATTTAATTTTGATAATAAATTATACAAATATAGCCTAGAGATTCGAAGATAATTAGAACAGCGGGCTATACTTGTATAAATATTTGTCTTATAACTCTCCACTTAATACAACGACATAATAAATAAATAAAATGATGCCCGAAACCAAATTACTCCTACATTCGGATATACAGGTATTTTTAACCATAAAGCAACATTTTATATACGAGGCATAAAGATGCATTATTTATTAATGATAATTTATTTTTGTCGGAATAATAAATATCGTAATGACAAATATGTGGCTGGCCATAATATGACTTAATATTGACTATTAAAACATTAACAAATGCTAGATGTAACAAATAGAATCGAGTAACTATCGTTTATTAATAATGAATAAATGTTATCAACGTAATACGCCATTTGAGAAATCAATGTATAAATATTTATCGTCGCTGTCTAATTTTTCTTTATAAATAAGTCAGAAAATACTACTTACAGATTTCAAAATAACTATTGTTATAGAATTAGCGTAGAAACTGCATTAAAAGTTGTGTTGGAAGATAAAAATAATAATAATAATGTGTCTGTTAAGACAAAATATACTCGGTAAACATTCATTCCGTATGATTCTGTAAGGAACACGAAAGTAATCGATATTTTGATTATATTATCTGATTTTGTTGTTATATCTACATAGAATGAACAAATATGAATAAAATAAATCAACCTACTTATTTGTTTATATATGTATGAGTTTGTTTACTTCAGAGAGTTTATGGCCTTCTTAAATTACGACAACAGTGGAGAGTAAATTATTCGTATACTATCATTACACGATCAAGAATGAATCGTATTTTCAATTCAAATAGTGATAGGGAGAGGAGGAGAAGAAATAAAGCCAAGCAAAGTAATCTTTCTCAGTGCTGATGGTCAAGTTACCAAAGCCACGGACATCGAGACAAGGAAATGTGTCCGGTATCAATATAAGAACTACGTTCATCTCAATCCAAATCAATACTTTCATTCCCAAAGCTATTTACACTGCATTCCTTTCTAGAATAAAATAATAAAGATGAAGGATTTCTTCTCTTCCACCTCAACAGTTCGATACTTTTATTAATCTATAACTTTCAGACAGAAAAACCGTTTCTCTTTTAATAAATTTAGTTGAGAAACCAGTCTCACTTTTTAGATAAGTAAACTTTCCACACATTTCTGATATCCTTTTTTTAATTATTTCTCTTCTTCTTATTCAATTTTTTCTTCGTGTTGCTTATTTTAGATGATTCTTACAGCTTAGGAAATTCGTTCAATTTTCCGACATAAATACCATATTTAATAAAGTAATTTTATGAATAAAATTTGAAAGTTTACTAATTTTTCTGAGAATTTTAACTAACTTTTTTCCTACGCTAGATAATTCTTTTTGTAGGATTTCAACCATAGCCAAGCTATCCAAAAACGTCGATAATCATTAATCCAGTTCTATTCGAAATAAAATTGAAAAATTTCCTGTTCAAAAGTGATGGAGAGATAGTAATTTGGCAATATTTCTTCGCTGATGTTTCTGTTTTGTTCGATACATCCGAAGGAAGATAGCATCGGTTTTTTTCTAACATTTATCAACATATTGGCACTTTGTTGCTCTCTTAGTTACCAGATGTCGAACTTCTTTAATAGCTAATAATTTTTATAATTAGAGACGGTAATAATGCTTATTTCTATAAGTATAAATTGATATTAATTTCCCAGGAATCAGCAATAAAGTAAAAATTCTTCATCTATTACCACTGGAAAGTAATTTCGTTTTCTTAATGATTAACAAGTTATAGCTTTGGCGTAATTATGTTAAGATTTTAAGAGTTATAAATATTAAATGCACGATTCTCCAGCAACTAAACAATAAACTTGAAGATATCCAATTAATTTTTGAATGATGAAAACTCATGCTTTCTTTTCTTCATCCTCCTTTGAAGGAAATTCAATAAATTAAAAAGCTTTGAACTCATTTTGTATCTGGAGATTTTTAATAAATTGCTCCTATGACTTTTAAATCTATCAAATAAATATGCTTATTGAAACCTAAGCTATTCATAGAAATAACAGGAAGAGACTTTTTTTTTTACATTTTATTTTGTTTATATTACAGAATAAATAAATTTATTCTAAATCTCTTGCTCTTATTATAAACGATGTATTTCTGGAGGCAGTAGAAAAATTCGAAACTATAAATCTTGGAAGCTTTTATTGATTTGTTTTTCAAACGCAACAAGATAGTGTAACGTAAAATTGTTACGACTATTATATAGCACTTTAATGACGTACGAATTACCTTCTAACTGATTATTTATCTGCATTACACTAAAGTAAACCTTTATCATTAGCACGCTTCTATAAAAAGAAAAAAAAATATGTTTTTATTGTGCAAACAATAAAAAGAAATGTACATATATCTTTAATTTCTAAAACTCTTTTTTTTCCGGAGATTTTAAAAATTTTTAGTTGAAAAGTAAAACTAAACTTCAAGATTAAAATTTCGAAAAGAATAAAAAGACGAGTCTCAAATAACGAATTGAAATGACAAAATTGTCACGCAACACACCAAAATAAAATTAAAAAAAATCGTTTTAATTTAATAGTATTTAAATGAAATTTTTAATCGCATTAAAAGTGCAGAATAGTCTTTTTTACACCGAAAGGTAAAAGCGTTTAAAAACGAACAAAAAAAATCATTAAATATAGAAGTTGCGTCGTAGCAACTGGCCATACGAATATAAATTAGTAAAGAAGACGACTACTTTATTTTATCAACAAAACTGAAGTTAAAACGCACTTTTGATTTTTTACGGTGGATATAAGACAGATTCTTTCATTTTAATGAAGAAAAGGTTCTTTTTTAAATAAATTTATACATTGTTACATAAAACAAAAATTCAATTACGTCACAAGAAGAGTTGAATTTTCGTGCGAGATATTATGTAGCAGGTTAGAACATATAATAAAGAAACGTATTGGAAGAAAAATAAAAAAAAAAATTACTTAAATTCGCATCGAACGAAACTTCGCTCCAATTATATTTAATTACAAGAAGATCGAATTCATATATTTTTTCTTGTTTAACAAGCCGCCGGGTGATAGTAGTAGTATATTTACTGTTATCGCTATTCAATCGATAAAACGAGATTACTTCCACCATCTTACTAGTAGTTATAGTTCAATATATTGCACTAAAGAGAAAATTCTACGTTATAATTAAACTGATAAAAAAAAAGAAAAATACTCATTTTGGAAACAATATATCAAAATATTAAAGATAGCAGATAGTTATAGTAGATATTACTAAAAGTAACTTTAAATATCCCTTTTTTTTTATCTGCTTAATAGAAACTGGATGAGGGCGATATCGGTGTAACATTCTTTGATAGATAAGACAAACGATAAATTTTTCTTTTCTTTAAGTCCAACATAGCATCGAACTATAAAAAGACTTTCATATTTTAATCTTTAATAGTTTTTTAACGCGATTAATGAATTATTATTTCATTTTTTAACAATGCTGTCTTGTTTTTATTGCTTATAAAATTTCATTTTTATCGAAAAAAATTACTTTTATTATTATTTTCAAAATAAACGATACAGATGCCTGCCATTTTGAAAATGGTTGGCGTTACTTTACCATCTAAGGGATGAAAATATCCCAAATTTTACAATTAATAAATTGCATTTTAATACGTTTCGGTTTAAGCGATATTTTTATAATAATAAAGAAAATTAAATTAGTAAAAAAATAAAGTATGGCTATTATTTTTATACGAGAAATGAGTGAGATGATTAAAATTATCGCTCTTCTATGGTTGCGCTTATAAATAACTATTCATATTATAAAGGAGAGAAACTATTTTTACGTGCCATTTAAAACACATTTGTAGTGGGACTTTACTCGAATTTTTCGTATAGATATGAGCTGTAGTGGCTGCAAATTATGACTGTGATTCATCCGCACCTATAGGCTACCTCTTTTAATGCTGTAATATCTGCTGGTGTTATTTTTAACGGCCAGTCACGCAGAGATAGTTTTTAACACCCTGGTAATAATCCGTTAACATTTTCATTTCATGAATTCTTAAAAAAGTAAAACCTACCACGTCAAAAATAAAATATATTATTTATATTAAACCAGATAAACAACTCTTAATTAATTCGAAATTAAAAAAAAAAATTATGTTTGTACATATTTAATTGCCTGGTTAAAGCTCTTATCGGTAAAGCATGGTTTACGGTTTGTTTTCGTTAAATTATTTTCCAGGCAAAGAATGAAATTCTTTTCAATGAATAAGCAAAACCACAAACGAACTGAAGAAATAAATCTTTGGGTAGAAAATCTGACAAGTTGTTGGCGTTATTAATGTTCTGTCAGTGCTGATAATGCGTTATAGCATTTGGTATTAACAAGTTAGAGCAAATTTGAAGCTCCGCCGCTTAATATACAGAATAACAAAAACTCATAAATACTGATATAGCGATGAAGACGTTATATGGGTAACTATATATAATTTTCCAACCTCTTTTTTTATATTATGGGACGATTTAACTGTAGAATTTCATTCGTAAATTGGCTAAAAGAGATAAATTATTGGATAGCGTGCAGTTATTGGTATGTTTAGTAGACTACACAGTATAGCTAAGTAACAATTCGTTCTCGCTTTACATCGATTTTCTCCGATTCGAAAAATTTGTCATTCCGTAATTTTGCTTCTTAAAAAATAAATTAAACTAACACATTTGTCATAGCTGAAATTAAAAAAAAAAAAGTTCTATTCTTTTGCACAAGAAACCAAATTTTTGAGTAAACATCCATTTCTAGCAAACCAAATTACGGCTTAGATAAGTTTTTCCCCTCTTTGTCCCTACAGGAGGGAATGATCGATATTTTCCAGCAATCTCGGCAAACTTTACGTACAACAGACAATATTGCGTGACCCGCTGTCTTGAAGGAAACGGTGAAGTGAAAAGAAACTTTCCTCCGTCGATTGCTCGAAGACAGAAATGTGGAAGAAACCAAAGACTTTTCTTTTACATAAACTTCCCCATTGACTGGCAGAGAAAGAAGAAAAAAATTCCGCTTATCAAAAGAAATCTCTTCAGTCGCATACATTATGATATATCTATATTTTTTATATTAAAATAAAGTAGAGGTTATTATGTCCAGAATATACCATTTATTCAAATGGACTCTTTTCAATACCGAAAATAGTATTTTATATATATAAAAAAAAAAAAATGCAATTTAGCTTCAAAAGTTTTTTATCGTTTGAATCTTCCATTCATCTCTCTTAATATAAATATTCACGTTAAATGATTAATCTTATATTAAAAAAAATATACCGTATTTAAAACGTAAATATTTTTGTCAACATATTTGAAATCATATTAATCGGATGTTTCAAATAATTAATAATTCTCTTTGATTTCTTAATTTCTTTATTAAGAAACTATGAGTTGATTTATAAATATTCGAAACCAGAAAATGGAAAAATGATCCGGCAAACTGTAAAAAAACTATTTCGATATTTCAAAACGATTACAGAACAAAAATTACTTTTCTTTCCAAATAAAAAGCGAGACGTGTATTTATTATTAAGTAGAAAGAACTGTCATAAATACAACATTAAACGGACATATCATCGATAGTTTTATTATTTATATAACAATACGCATTACCTTAATATATCTTTTATTTATTCGAAATAAATACTCAACCAGTGTCCATGATTATCAATCAACCATTACGTCTATACTTTATATGGAGGTCCAATGCTCTCTGTTTAGTATTCCGGTCAAACACTGGCCTGCATCGCATTCTGTGTACACGCTCCTCCTGAGCTTCATGAAATATTTTTAGCCAACACCAAGACATCACGAGAATTACTGTGTGAGGTTTATTTTCTTAATGAAAGTCCACAACTGCCTTAGTTATTATTGAACTTGTAATTGAAAATACTTAAATATATATATATACATGTGTATGAATAAACCTGGTACTCTAACATGAATAACATATCGATTTTTGTTTATATTCCTTACTTCTTCCATATTTGAAGATGAAGAAACTTAAAAAAAAAAAAACAGTTCGGATTTTATACTTTTATGTAATTTTATCATCTGATAAACAGACTAATTTTTGCAAAATTTTAATTAAATGAAAACTTTAATAAAAGTTTCATAAAAGGCAAAAAGCAACAATAATTTATAATTTACTAATTATGTGCATGATTTGTTTATTAAAGTAGATACTAGGTAAGTGCTTAATCTTCAAAAAATAAAATGGATGGTCTCTGGAGAAAAGGGTATATCCTCTTAATGAGATTTTAAATGTAATGAAGAATTCTCTCGAGAAACATTGTTTTTACCAAACAAAAATGCTATCGTCTGTGATAAAGAATTTCATGACATCGTTTAATATTTAATATTATAATTAATAATGTTAATCCTCAGTTTATCTACAGCGTGTTTGTTGCTAAGCGATTTTTACTTCCAATTATTTTCTATTACAAAATCGGATAATTAGAGTAATTAGTATTAATTTTTCACTAATTATGATTAAAATTTCAAATACGAAAATCGAAAATAAAGATACTATGTAATGACAATTAAAAAATATAGAATCCTATTTCTAATAAAATCGCTCCACCCAATCGTGATTAATCATCTAGGATAAGAAAATCGTTTTGGGCGGAGCAGTCGAGACAGAAATATCTACGTTTTCATTCAAACGAATATTTATCATTTATTATTATCGAGCATCAACAAATACTTTGAGATATTCGGATGGTAACAAAATTACCAGAAACTGTACAATCTCTGAAATTTAATCATTAATATTAAATTATGAAAATGTTTGAACGGCAGCTATAATTTTCAAAATTTGAAAGAAAATATTTATCATAGTTTTTGAGAAGCTGCATTACCGATGAATGTCATCCGGAGTCTAAAGTTTCATCTTTCAAATAGAAACTTATGTATTATCTCATGTAATACAATATAACGCAACTGTATATATTAATACCACGCACAAAATTTTTTATATTTTTCTTATAATACGATTTTTTCCCTCTTTCACTAACAGAAAAAAAAATTCAATACATGTTTACTGAATTATTAATTTTATTTTTAGTTATAAAATTTCTCCAGGTATTGTTTTTAAAATTGAAATTACAGATACAGATAAAAAACACTGGTTGGAAAAACAAAAAGAATTTTATATATTTATTTTTATTGGTCGAGAAGGGCATTAATCATCGTATTGAATTTATAAAGTCGATAGAACGAGCTATCGTGTGTAGGTCTACATAAAAATCTTACGAAAACATGTATCCAAATTTTAACACACGCATCACTCATACATAAGGACGGCTATATTTTCATAGTAAAGCAATTTATGAATAATTTAAATATTGTTCTACTATTGACATTTATTAGAATGTAGACATAAAATATTATTATTTTTCAAAAATATTTTTTATATCTTCTCTATTTTATCTATTCTCGGTATTCTTTTCACGAAATCTGAGCAATACATATAGTTCTTATGATTGTAAACTCTGAAGGATCTTTCAAAAAATCTTACTTTGTTTATTTTCCGTCTAAAAAAAAGATATTTTATTCACTACAGACCTATATAAATTTTAAATCTATTCTAGTCTCCTCACGTTTGAAATTCTTGCCGCATATTGAAAAAATCCTTGACGTATATCTAAAAAGAAGCTCCCTTATCAGTAACCTGTCTATTACCGATTCACTTTTCTTTATTCTTATTTTTTTGGCTCTTATATTTTTCAGCCAAATTCCACTTCTCTAATAGTCTATAATCTGGAGTTTTTCCTATTTTATTTACCAATGCCTTCTTATCTATCTGGTAATGCAGATATATATTTATCGCTTCACATACTGTAAAAGATTTTCCGTAGGAAGGATAAAATTAAAACATTCGCTCTCTCCATACCGTACAAGAGAATTTTCATTTATCGAATTACTACAAGTTTCGTGTAATAACATTATTAGTTAATTCGATTTTCGATACTAAACTCATTATTAGGTGAAAGATTTTTTTTACAACTGGCGCTATTTAATTAAAGAAAAACTGAGAGCGGTAGGATCATTTCACCAAACAAATACTTTTCTGATTTAGGACATTATCTAATTTATTTAATTGTACGAGTTCCATTCGTTTGGAATTTAAATTCCTTAGGAGAAAACTTCGAACTGATCCAATCACCCATCGAAGTAAAAAAAGAAATTTTCAGTCTCCAATCATTCAGCAACAATAGGCAATAGTAAATCTTAATTGGATGGCAAAGGAGTAGTGATTCGGGATTCGTGATTGTCCAAAAGCGGGATCTTCAGTAAAGCCTCAAAGATTGTGTGAAGTTTGCCGGTCAAAGTAATCTCGGAAAAGTGTCGAACTTCCACTGTGATCAAGAATATCGTTAGCCAAATAGTCGAGGAAAATCTAAAAAGGGTTTGGTTGAAAGGCGCCGGAGGCAAGAACCAATAAGAGAACATTACTTCTAGTAAGTAGAGGACTTGGATTTATTGACAGTTCCTGACTATAACAGTACCAATAATAATATTTCACCATCGATAGTAGAAATCGATTTTATCTCCTTATAATTGTTTAACGTTAGTAATAGAAAAAAATATTCGGTAATCATCCGATAATGCCATGGAAAAAGCATCTTACATGCATTACTACAGAGTCCTAGGTGCTAATAGAGATAGTAGTGACTGTTGCTAGGTTCTCACGGCCACTCACATCGATTTTCGTGAAAAGGAACGATATTCGATTAGTTCTTGGTCTTGTGCCCACGAAATAGAAATGAATTGAGGAATCGATATAATAAGAAAATCATGACTGCCTACGAATAAAAAACCGACTTGCACCGCATTTCAATAATGTTTAAATCTTCAAATTATTATGGTTGCCAGAAGTTCTGCCACCCAGCTGTTGATTTCGAAGAATAAATCAGTTCTAATTTTTCTCAGCTTCTCAGCCACGGTTTACTTTAAGTGTCTTAAGTAAATAATCGATTCTCCAACAAAAAATAAAGAACACACGAAACGAAAACCTCGGTTAGAAAGAAAATAGTTTCTAACGAATTCTGTTCTGTACTAGGTTGCGGTGATGAACAGTTCTACCCTGTAGAAGCTGAAATGAGTCCTTACTCTATCGATTGTGGCAAGGTAAAGAATTACTATCCTATCAACATTGATCAAATTGTGTAATTGGCTAAAATAAACGAGCTATAAGTAAGATAAGATCATATCCGGAAGTAAAAAACTTTTACAATTTTAACTAAGAATAATATGTTTAAGTCTTCTTTCTGCCTGATTAAATTTGATATTTTGACTTAAAAATATACTTTTAATATTATTTAATAAATAAAACTCGCTAGGAATTTCCGAAAAAATTCAGAAAATCCATTATCGGTCTTACAGGCCATCTTTTCACCTAACTTAGCAAACATATTTATTTTTGACACGCTTTCGAATTTTGTAGAAATTCTGCTACAGAATAAGAAGATAAGAAATATGTCGGCATAGAGAAGTGCAAAGAGAAATATGCACTTAGAAACTGTTATGCAAACATAAGCAGAGATGCAGGAGTGATGAATAGAGAAGGTTTGGTGAAAGATGGAAAGATGTGTGAATTGAGGTGGTGAAGAATATTATATATATATATATATTTCAGCTTTTACTTAATGCTACATTTTCTTTTCTGTTTATCCTATTTTTAAAAATATAACTTTGATCATTTTAAATATTATTTAGAAAGAATATACGCTATAATTAAGACGAAATTATTTTAATTTTCATAATGATTTTATTTAAAATTTAATTTATAGATAAAATATGATTATTGCTTCTCTCTTTACAAATAAATCCAATCCGATCGTTTGGATAAAATATAATTTTCGCGGAACGTCTCCTATCATACTCAAATTTTGAATGAAGATCTAACTGTAGTTCATCAAAAATGTTAAGATCTAATTCAACAATAATATATCGTATAGTATTATGTAAAGTAAAATATTTGCATTATAAATAGCACTGATTTATTTTTTCCTTTTATATTTTTATATTCCATTGCACCTATGGCTATAAGAGACAAATAAATTTCAATATTACAATAATTAAATTTATTTATCTTTATTTGAAATGAGAAAAAAATGTATTTTTTAAAGTTGAAAATTGATCTTTTAATATTTATAGTTATACAGGTGTTTGAATTTTGTTTGATAGAACAACAAATCTGTTTATTCAGTCTAATATAAAAAGAAAATGCAACATAATTTTATCGGGAAAAAATTGAAAAATAACTGTAAAGTTTATTTTAATTCAAATGAATTTAAAAATAATTAAAATTCCTAAATTTAAGAGAATTTTATGTAAATATAAAAACAAAACTTCATCTATCTTCATTGTGAGAAAACATGATAAGTATTGTTTGTTCATAAAAATATTTTTGGTGTCGACATTAAAGAATTAAATTCATTTCTCATAGAGAATGAATTATTTTCCAAATGGATTTAACGATTTGATTATATATCATTCCATGTTACAACAATAAAAATAACTAAAGAAATTTTTATAAACATATTTTTATATGAGAAAATATCAAAAATTAGTTTTAGTACAGAATTAATGGTATTACTTGTAAATAAAATTAAAATATTTATCTAAATTAGATTTTAATTAAAAACTTTTCGTTTTCTTATTAACACCATAAACAACACCAAAATAAATATACAAAAATAAATATATTTTTTTATTGTCAAATTTTCAAAATCAATCAACTTTTGAATTTTAGAAATTTTTAACTAAAATTATTTACTTAAAAAAAGAGATTTAAAAAAATAATAATAAAAAAAAGACCAGGAATCGATTCTCAATTCAAATTGAGATGCAATGACGTATCTATTGTCAGCTCTCCAGAGAAATAAAAGCTAACTTTCTATAGACTGGCTCTATTTTTTTATTCATTTAGATTAATATTTTAATGTTCTTTTTAATAAATAATTAAATCATTTATTATAAACAATTTTTCAAAGATTAAAAGATTATATTAATTTATGGAAAAATCTATAGATGGAACTGAGAAATTAATATGTTTTTGAATCAGATTAATCATTTTAAAATATGGATTATGGAGAAAATAATTTTTATAAGCATTTATCATGTTATCTTTCTCGAAACTAGCAATTGATCGATTCCAGCTAATTGTTTTTATTTAAAGATATTCGTGTCGGAAATTGCGTTTTTTTTTTTTTTAATATTGTCGCTATACCTAAACAAACGGATTAATTTATGTAACGATAATAAAAAATCATAGCAAAAGAATATTTGATCTTCCGTTCGAATCTGTAAGATTTTCACTGACGAGTAAATTAATAAATAAAGATATAATATTAACGCTGAATAAAAACAAATTTGGCGAATTATAAGGTGACATATTAATTATTTGATTGTCGACTGAATTTATGATCTCTTAATTATTAATTCAGTCAGAAAAGAAAGAAAAATATATGATTTCCTCGGATTTTAATCTTTGGTGATCGTATATTTTCATTTAAAATCTAGTAGAATATCTCTTGTTATATAGATATATTCAAAAGGAAATACATAGTTTGTTAACTAAAATTTTTCTTACTATACGAAGTTTAGCTAAGAGACATTAATCGTATTATAATTTAGAATTTCTTTTTAAAATTATTTCTGTGAACTCTCTTCTCTTATGGATATAATATACTTTCTCCTAAAAGGAACAAGAAAAAACTTTTTGCCATTCTATACTGGCTAGATCTTCTATACAATAGGAATGAAAGCATGGAACTCGTCATTCTTGGTCCCTGCAAACACCTATCACTTCTGTGTATGAGCAGTTCTTTACCCCGAGGTAACTTCAAATCCACAATAACCCAGTATCGTACATAACTATTATAGTGGATGGTTATTTTTAAAAACATTTTACGTGTTTCAATAGTAAACTGGCAAGTATTTGAATGTAAGATGTAAGATGATGCAAGTCTAATTCAAAATTGTCGACATGAAGCAGTCGTGTATCAATCCGGTTTTCTTTTTGCTTTTGGAAAACAGAAAATAGATTTTTCTGTAGGATATAGAGAAAACTGTTTAAAATAACAGATTCAAAGTTTCCATTTAAATCCGAAGAAAACATGTCTTCTCGACTTCGATCATTTTTCTATGCTTATAATTATATGAAAACCCCAGGAGAGTTTACATAGCAATTATTTTTCTATCAAACGTAAAATGAGATTATAGTTTAATCATTTGAAAACATTGAATGGCATCTTTATCTCGCTTTTAAACGACTTCAACCATTACCAGGACTGCGGAAGTCTTTCAATCTATTCATCAAGAGAAACTAAACAAGGAGCCTTTTTAGTTAAAACAACTGTTTGCCCTCATTTTCGTGTTTGTTAATGTTACTGTAACACTTTTGAAAGGGTTTCTTAATTTACTAAGATGAATGCATTTCTATATCATCAAAGAAAATTTCAAAATATATTTTAAAATAATTTCCGGAGGAAATAGAATTCTCAATACAAAATGAATGAATAACCTGATGAAACCCGCTTTGTAACTTGTATAAGAACATAAAAGTTTCTTTTATAAAAATAATTGTCACATTATAAAAAAGTTTCTCTGTTGATGTTTCGTCTTTATACGATTTGATAGAAACAAACTTTTCAATTTAGAATGATTGCTTTTCGGATATAAATAACTTTAACTGTGCATTCCAAAACTTTCCTAATAATATTTTCCGATGCAATATAAAAACTGATTGGATAGAACGTTTCTATTATGGTTATTATTATTACGAAAACTCATCCTTTATTTTGAATCTTCCAGCTTAATAATAATTTGAAGACAAAAATGAAGTCGGTAATTTATCGACGAGCGTGTAATGTTGTAAGGTAAGGCTTTTTATGCATTAATGCTGTAATGAGATAAGACTTTGATGACTAATAATCTCAGATTTTGTGGAAGACATTCATTAACTGTAAATGTTTATATACTGTTAAAAGCGAGGAGATTGTCACGGTTACTTAATAAAGTTCCCAGTCCGGTTCATTTTAGTTAGAACATATTTTAAAACACGATGCTTTAATAACAATTTAAGATGCGTGTGGAACATACCTAAACTATTCTAGATTAAACTAATAAGATTTTTTACATTTTAAAGTTTTCTTTAATTATATACAACGCATTAAACTGCCTACATGGCTGGTTTGGAATGTCCTTAAAATGACATTCTCTGGATATTTAGAATAAAAGTATTATAATTAAATGTCTTCTACCATGCGCTTATATAAAATAGGCATCGTAAATTATTATTATTTTTTTATATATTTCTCTAGATAAATGTTTTCTTTTTTATTTTTAGAAAGATAAATCCAAACTCGATTCTTATAGAATAAAAAATTCACAATCCTGACCCTGAGCCCAACTTCTCGATGCTATAGATTCAGTCGGAAAATGGAAAAAGATTTTCAATTCAAATAAAAATCATACAAAATTCGAAAAAATAATAATAAATATATCTTTTTACTGCGATTGTTTATTTAATAATAACGAATTATTCTAAGTTATTTCAATTTGTGTGCTTGTTTTCTTTAAAAATTCTACCAATCGATAATATTTTCTAGATGTCTACAGGAAAAAAAAAAAAAAAAGAAATTGATAGCAATAAATAAAATATATTTTTTACTTTAAAAACTTTCTAGATTTTCTTCTTATCATCAATCATTTCTTTAAATTTTCTGTACTACATTGTTTCTAGATTTTATACATCCAAAAAATGGATTCAGTTTTATATACCATTTTTCAACTATATTTGATAATTAATAAATTCGATATTTAATATATTTTGTAAAAAGAAAGTTTTAATGCAGACAAGAAAATATGTTAGAAAAATATTCAGTAAAAAAATATATCGACGAAAATGGAAGTTGGAGTGAACTCTTAACACAACGGAATAAGTTATTGTAAGAACATCTTGACAATCCCTGACAGATGACCTTATAACGTAGGATCGAGCTAACGATATCCTAAGCTTACATAAAAGTTGGCTAGTTATGAGTTATCCTCCGAACACAACTGACTGAATCAATAAAATATCGGTGACAAAATTTTTACAGCATCCTAGAATCTTCCATTACAAAAGGGAAAAAATCGACTGAAACCATGAAATACGATTCTCGAGAAATAAATTTTATATGTTGTTATAGTTATTCCTTTCTCTTTCGAGATTACTTTAGTATAAAGTTTTACTGTGAAAAATTTTATTTTTTTTTTGATTTATAAAAAAAAAATATTTAAAATTAATTTTTTTGGAAATAAATTACATTTAAAAAATATTACTTACCGAGAGTGTGCAGCTTTATAAAAGAAAGAGACGGACATTTTCCCTGTACGTATGTGACGTCACATTTATATGTCCCTTCGTCACTGACGCTAAGAGAATCGAGTAGAAGATGCGCCGAAGTATTGGACAAGTGAAATGTTGCTCTGTCTGGACTGGCAAAATCTCCCATAGCTCTTTTAACTCCATCGCTATACAGATATTCCCTCTTCCATTCATGAGACACATTCTTGGTCCACGTAATGAAATAAACGCGTCCACAGGATAAAAGGTCGACATCACAAGGTAGAAGGGCAGTGGCACCAACGAATCCCGATACTACGTGTTCTCTGCCTACAAATAAAAATTTCCGTTAGCATCTCTCTTTCTATAGTTTTTATTCATTTCTATCAATGCAGAATCAAACCAGATTAAATGGGACAAAATATGCGATGAAAATACTTTATAACTTTTAAATATGAGATGAAAATCTCTAAGAACTGTTTATTAGAACGATATTAAAAAATTTAGTTTTATAATTCAAGAAACAAGAAAATTTGCATCTCAGTCTGGTTTGAAAGTTAAAACATTTCAACAGCTTATAAATCGACACGATAAATTGTATATTTTCATCGCATTTTTATGACTTATTTAATCAATTAAAAACTAATTTTGCGATAATAAGCTAATAGAGTTTGTGATAAATGTTGGCACACTTCTTTTAATTCTCTAGATAACCGTATATTTTAACTTATAGCTGATAAACTGAAATCCAGTGACGAAATTTCAGAAAAAAAAATTAAATTCCTGATAAAATGTTAGATTCGGAATAAAACTGCACTCTTTTACAACGAAAGAGTCATCTGTTCTTTCTGTAGAGAAAAATTCGACAAACCTTTTACTAAAAGGATTGTAGGAAAAGATGTTAATCTTTTTTTCTCTTCGTTTTTCAATACAGATATAAGAAGAAAAATCTGCAGTTGTTTCAGTTTATCCGAGAATTGTTTATTTTCCTTACGTTTATTACTCCTAACTTTTCACTTAATAGAACAAATGAAAGAATGTCAGACTTTTTTTCACAATAACTTAGGTATTTTGTTATAAGAAGTTTATTGTGTGAAATCGGAAAATTGAAAATTTTTCAACACAGTTTCCGTTTATGTTTTTCTATCTCCTCCACCTCGTAAACCTCCAATATATTTGGCATACATATTTTTGACTTTTTAACTCCAATAGCTATTTTTTTTATATATATTATATATAAATATACTTTTATACATTGTTTTGATTCAGGAAAGGAAATTGATATAAAAATAATGAAAATTTCATAAATAAAAATAAATGAATAAAAAGTAGAAGTTTCTTTTCTATATTAATGTAGACAGTTTATCATCATATTAATAATTTAGTGAGAAGAGGACTTATTTGGTACCACTGGATTTATCATCAATGTGAATTATTTAAGGTAGAGAAGTTTATTCAGTAGAAGTAGAATTATCATCATCTGAATTATTAAGCATAGAGAAGGATTTTTAGGGAGAGGGAATTATATCAAGTACATTATTCAACCTATTGTTATTGTATTCATACTTCTTCAGGGTTCCATGTTTTGATTTTATTTTTTTCATATTTTAATAAATTAAAATGCTTTCTTGAAATTATGCGAATGAAAATATCAGTAAAGTTACATATTAATATATATATTTTACAAATATTTGTACTGAGCAACACAAATTTTGAAATTACTATTTTTAATTGGTTATAACATTGATATTATATGTTAATGTACTTTATTTATGTACAATGTATTTATAATAATTTTGATATAATTCAAGAATTGGTGTCAGAAATAAATTCTATTTTAGTTATCATTACGTTATAATTATTACAGCAATTTTAATAATGAAACAATTAATTATCATTAAGTGAAGTTTAGTGATGTTTAACAGCAAAGAGAAAACTGTAAACATAATACAGAAAATCCATTTTAGTAAATGGATGATATTAAAATTAGCAAATTTGGTATCGTTTATTTACTATCTAGAAGATCAAAGTCTTAAATGTTAATAGCGGCATTATGGCATCTTCAGGAATGTGAACAGACGAGTTTATATGTTGGCATAAATGACGACAACATAATAACCCGAGAGATTGATTGAAGCAATTTATATATTATGGACTCAAATTCATCTAATATTGATGCATCACTTGATATCGCCTGCAATCGTGTAATCATTTGCATATTCGATATTATAAATTTATTAAGCAACCATATAACTTACTTTCTCAATTATTAGATTGTAACCTACTAACTACTCTATATGTTTAGTAATTATAATTGTTTATGATCCGAATTAAAACAAAATATTCTCAAAAATATAACAAAAAATCCTCTAATAAATATTCTAAGTTATATTTTACAAAAATATCTCTTTCTTGATAAATATTCTTCTTAAATTGCTTGTAAAAAACAAAATTTTACACTCTGCAACATGAATTTATCCCATAGGAATGGAAACTGTATTTATCGACTTTCATTTTTCATTGCCTTAGAGTTAAGTTGTCAACTTCAGATGAAATTTTTTCAATTTTTTTTTTTAATTTTTAATTAGTTTATTAATTTTGTAACAATTTAGTTTTATACATTAAAAGTAAATTATTTTTAAAATGATACTTTAATCAAACTCTAATTTTAATTAAAGTTTAATAGTAAACTTCGATATTCGGCTTTAAAAAAATTAATAATATTTAAATTAATTTTATTTATGGTTTTATAATTTTGAAATAGCATTATTATCATTATTATATAAATATCAATTTAATAAATATATATTTTAATGAATTAATTAAATTGATTTATCAGCATTTAAATGACAAAGATACAGAAAAATCATTTGCTGCACTTTTTATGTTTTTTTTATTTTATTTTATTTTTTAACTTTCATGTTAATAAATAATCACCTTTAAAAAAAATGTCGTATGTGAAATTCAAAAGCGGGTAAAACGTAATTGCCTTCTAAAAAATTACATTTTTTTTAGACAAAATTACTTTTGCATTTTTATCTATATACGATTTTGATAATTTTAAGATGAAGCAATGAATTATTATAGTTATTGTTATTTTTTGACAATAAGATTTTTGGATTAAGTCCAAAATTGCGTATTTCTAAAATAGATTATTTATCCTAAATTTCAGCAAATATTACTCTGATATTGTCATGAAAATTTATTTAATAATTTTGATTTATATATATATATATATATATATATATCCCGAATTTTTGCGATGCCAATTACAATGGAACATTCCTGAATATTGATCTTTTTCAATCTCCACTATACTATATTGTTTCAAACTTGAACATATACTGTAAGCCTACTTATAATATATTGAGAAAAATATAATGGCGACTGAAAGGATCATTATTCAATAATGAAAACATCTGATATAAGAATCCTTGGTCAAGCTAGTATGAGTTAAGGCTAAATACGAAATTTTGCAAAAAAAGCAAAATGAATTTTCAACATTCCTATAAGACTCTGTGGTGATGCTATCTAAAAATTTCTCCGATGTAACTGTTTAAAATTGCAATTTTTTGTAGTTGAATAGTTGTCAGAAAAGAGTATTTATTACTGTGCTAGATTAACGTAACAATTTTAATTTGGAACTGGAAAATTTTCCTACAGAATGAACTATAGGGGAAACAAGAAATCATGTTTATCAATGGGAATTATATTATTATTGTAATGGCAATGATTATGCAATACGCATTATTGAAACGGTGGAGCAATTCTGATGATGAATGATTAGGTAGAAATCTATTCAATCTTTGCAACGATTATTATCATTTAGAAATGAAAGTATTTTATATTTAAATAGAAAAATTGTTCTACCTTTTCAGATATGAATGGAAAAAGAACATTGTATTGAAAATTTATTATTCTAGTTATTTTAAAATCGCTTAAATCAACAATACGAGAACACATTTATCAACTTTTGGATTCTTTTATTAAAATATTGCAAAATTTGATATAAATGAATGAGATGATATTAGAAAAAAGCTATTAAAACTTGCAAAAATTGAATATCTTTTCACCAGAATCCGATGATGATAAATGATGACTAATTATTCTATATCAGACATATTTGTTCGTTTGTATCCGAAGAAAAGAAATACTGTCAGAAATGAGAGAAACGAAACTAGACATTTTTCTCGCTTCACGAAGAAATAGTAAAAAAAAAAAATTAGAAGGCGAATCATCAATCTCAGACGTTATGGTTCAGCAAGCAACGTTCCAAAGCAGCAAGCAATGTTTCGGTTATCCTCTGCTTGACACTATCTGCAGCAGATGCGTTTTTAATCGATGTATCTTACACAGATTCTTCTTTTCAAACATAAATTTACTTACTTTCCACTAACGAAACTTTAGAAATTATCGATACAAAAAGAAATACGGTTCATCATTAATATTCGATATGATTAATGCGTCTGGGATTAGTATCAAGTTAAGGATAAACAAGACAGTCGATAACCGTATAAAATCTCGCTTTTTATCCTACAAAATATTTTCAAGTAAGGTAACGTCTTGCATAATTCAATAGATTTTGAAGATTTACTATCAACTATTGGTCTTTGTTGGGAATGGCAATCAAAACAAGGTAAGGAATAATCCCTCGGGTTTCGCTATCGAATTTACGATTGTTTGAGTTTAACAACGCATCTCTACAGTTTGAACTTTATATCTTTAATTTTGTAATGGCTGAAAATCTTGTACAAGTACGAACCGCAATAAGGATATTTTATATTTTTTATGTACTTAAAATTCAATATTTTTGATTATTTTTTTAACTTAATACAGAGCTGGAAATCGATATTCCTCGCAGTTTTTTTTCCCCTTTTCAAGTGCAATATATTTATTCGGTAAAGTAGAAAATATATTTAGAAGACACGTTAGGATATTCGCAGATCCATATCGTATAGGATAACGAAAAAACTATACTTTAGTTCGCTATAATAGCACTTTTCATACCTGACTAATCGCAAATGTATGGTATTATCCGCGAAAATATCAATAATCAACTTTAAATATTAATCACATTCTTTCATATTTAGATAAGTTAAATAATAAATTCGACAATAAACGGATTTATTCAGTTAATAAACATAAAATTTCAGTTAGAGATATAAAAATATTATAAATAAATATGATTTAGATTTCTCAAATTGCCCGAAATAATTCTAAGATCTATATTGTTTATAGTTAATAAAAGAAAGTGAAAATAAAAGTCTTTTTATTGTTTTCTTGACAATAAGTCTAGATTGGATATAATATATATCACAGCCCATAACGTTAAAGCCTAATATTTTATTAGCCCGCTGTTATATATGTTGGACTATATATATAAATATATATCATTTTTATTACACGTATTGCAATATATTAATGAAGAATAACTGAAGCAGAAAAGAATAATTATATTCAAAAATGTTTAACTCTACAATTCCAATTTAAAATAATTGTGTTTAATTACCTCAAAGATTATAATTATTAATAAATTATAATTTAATATTTAACTAAATCACTTTTATAATTCAATTCAATTAAATTTTCCTAATTAAAGTTCGGAAAAATTCGATATCTAAATTAAAGAAGACAGTACATATTTTAGTTTTTGAATTTATGTTTCATATCTCTTATTCTGAATACTTCATTATATTACGTTATGTTGATTTTTATCTTCTCTCGCAGTTAAGCAAAATTTTTAAAGTATATTTTCTTCCTCGATAATATATTATTTTTTATTAATATTCTCAATAATTTATCAATCTGTAGATTGTTTAAGACATCGAAAAAAATCAATGTTTTTATCGTCTTTATTATTATTACTACACAAAAAAATTACATAAATTATAATTATGACTTTTCTCTGACTTTAATGTAGTTGTTATAATTTTAAGTCCATCAAGATTTATTTTCAAATTTTTAGTTTTCCTACACCGAAGTTTTTATCGTCATGATTTTTTGATAACTGATTTAAATAATGTAAATCTTTATAAATTATTCTTTATATTCATATATATAGATCTGGTTAGTCATAAACTAACAGCTTTAGAATATAAACAAAAAATGCGCAGGGTTAATAAATTTTGAGTAGCTAAACTATGTTTTAATCGTTTGAAAGATATATAGGTTTTAGAGAACATTATGGTAAAAAAATCTTTATATCTTTCGATAGATTAAAATATAATTTAATTATTTTAATTAAAAAACAAAAAAAAATTTAATGGAATATATAATTTCTGTTCAAAAAATATTCGAATAGAAATTATATACTTTAAAAGCATTCTGTATCTCAAGAATGCTTTTAAAGCTTTTAAATAATTATTTTTATAACTTAATATATAAAATTTAATATGTAATTTAATTGTATGAGGAATTTAATTATTAATTTTTTAATAAAAATTTAAAAAGATGAAAACAGTTGTTTTTTAAAAATCAACAAATGTTTATTGAAAAAAAGTTATAAGTTTATTAGAATTTAACATAGAGCCTATCTTTTATCGATTTTATATATATATATGATTTTATTTTCAGAAACAACATTACTGCATATATTGATGAATATTTTCTTCCATTTTATAAAAAGAAAAAATTTATTTCATTATATCAAGGAATAGGTATTCCATTAGCTGTTCTTTCATTGACTGAGCCTTACATGATAAACAAGAGCAACCCGAACTCATCTCTTACTAGAAGTTAGTAATGGTGCCATCTACAGAAGCGATTTGCGGTCTAACAATCAATATCAGAGAAGATATCCGTTGGTAAGCAAGATAAATGCTTAATGAAAACAACTCTGCTTATATTTTGCATATACTTTAGATTTAAAAAGTGTT
>WUQG02456945.1:0-34085 GCA_011317285.2 Androctonus mauritanicus
GTTCAGAGCCGTCTATTGCGTCCTGTATTGGACAAAACGTAACAAAATTTGGTGGACGTATACAGTGAAACATGCGGTTTCCATTTCGAAAGAAAACAAATTTAGTACCAAAAGTCGCCAACAGGAGCATTGTGGCGCTGCAGAAGTGTAGAACGTGTCATTAAGGAATTTGTAATCGCCAAATGAGACAGCATAGTTCAAGTTTCCGAACAATAGATATCAACATTTATTGTTAATTATACATCAGATTCAATATGACTATCATTCAGATGTTCCAAGAACTGCATGCAACGCGCGATATCCTCCACGCCTCCATGGAAAATATCGTGCACCGCATGCAGTTCTTGGAACATCTGAATGGTGGTCATATTGAACTTTACGTGCAATTAACAATAAACATTGGCATGCATTGTTCGGAAACTTGATGTATGTTCTCTGATTTTGCGATTACACATTCCTTAATCATACATGCTACATTTCTGCAGCGACACAATCCCCTTGTTGGAGACTTTTGGTGCTAAATTTGTTTTCTTTCGAAATCGAAATCGCATGGTTCCACAGTGTACGTCCACCTAATTTTGTTATATTTTGTCCAATACATGACGCGCTAGACGGCTCTGAACACCTCACGTTATTTTATGGCCACCCGATATATCGTATACTCGTAACTTACGATCTTCCATTATTTTTTTTTTCCTGTTTAGATCTTTACTAATTTTATCCGTTATGCTGTTCTTATCGCAGCCATTAATACCACTATTGGCTTACACGAAGCACCACTACATTCGATATTATTATTACTATTATTACTGCAACAGCATGTCTACTCTTTCCCTAAGCTGCTCTTAGTACTCTTATCTGAACACATATTATTGCTGCTATCTAAAAATCAACTATCCTCTTAATTAAGCCATTATTATTATTATTATGATTAATAGCCTACCTATTACAGTATTAGACACACTACTAATAAACACACTGTGCTACCCGAAAGATTATTTATCTTTTTTTTTATATTATATATTATTGTTTTATCTGCTTTTTGTTTTCTCTTTCGATAACGTATTCGTCCTTACTACCTTCTCTAATTATTTACCGTAGCATCTCTTAGAAAGCAATACTTTAACGAAGAAGAAGAAGAAAAAAATCTTTCGTTAATAATTATCTCAACTTAATAGCTAAACATTAATTATCCAAAACTACTCTAAATAATTGATAAGGATATAATTAACGTAATCCATCAGAACTTTAATATTTATTTTACCTCATAGCTGATAGTAATCCTGCTGTAGACGATAGCAATATAACAATATCGATCGCACTTACAATTATGAGATATACCGAGAATGTTAACACTACGAATTTCTAGGATATATATATATATAAGGAAAATAAAGCGTTAAATAATTAATTTGTCCTTTAAAATAATTAGATTTTTTTGCTGTGTTAACAGGAAGGCCATGTGCGTTGGTTTTATTAGTTGTTCCTCCTGTAATCTTTTTTTTTTTTTGTTGTCGTTTTTTTTGTTTCGAAGTTGAGTAAAAACTAAGCCATTATCAGTTTGATCAAGTTTTAAATCGGCACGAAAAGAAAATTACCTAAAAAAATCAATTAAGCCGTTATCTCGGTTGTATCTATGTAGACGAAAACAAAAAAAAAACAAAAACAAAAACAAAACAAAGGTGATTTACACAGAGGAACAGATGCTAATGACGTAATTATTTTCAACACAAGAACTATTTTTTCCCTCCAACATTAAGATAAAAATCGTGGCGATAATAAGGTTGTTCAGTGTATGTTTATTTTAGATGGAAGATAAAATATTTGATAAGTTTATCTATCAGACAATTTTTTTTTTTTAGTGTTTATTTTACTCTGGGCGACTGTCTCGTATTTTGTTATATATACCGTATATATATATATATATATATCTGTTTTGCCTTCGAGTTAAACTTGGAATCGTAAAAAATAAGAAAATTTAAAATGTCAAAACAAATTTTTTTTCTATAGTTATAAGTATCGATCATCAGTATAGTATAGAGGAAAAGAAAAATAATATTCGGTTTCCTTTCCTTCAAAGAAGAGAATTGATAGGTTTTGGCTATGCTTTGCATTAAAATTCGAAGATTTAAGATAGGTAAAGGATCCAACTTTTATTCATGAACGGGTATATCGATGCACGAAATTCGTGACGAGATAGGAAATTTCATTTCGATGGAAGAAGAAAAAAAAAAAAGAAAGAAAAAACGAGGAACGGATGGAAACAAATAAAGGATTCGGACATAAATTGCATCATAAATGTATTAACCAATAGAAATTAATTTATTAGGAAAAAAAAAAAAAAACGGTTGATTGCATTATTGCCAAAGGTGATTGAATAACGGAGTTGATTGGCTGTTTGGAAGTAACCGCACACAAATAACTTTCATTTTCCGAATTGATGATGCAGTAACCTTCTTTTGGGGAAAATAACAGCTGCGGAAATAAACCTAGATAATGCTTTGTCGTTTAATAAATTAAAAGAAAAACGAATGACACACATCATTTTTGCTGGAAAATTGCTGAATGAAAATTTAGAAAGATACATCGTTTAGAAGTTTGAACCGAATTACTACTCAGAAAAGTACTTACTTCTAAAGCAGTTTATCTGTTTTTGTCTGTAAACATATCAACATTTTTCATAATTATATTTTAATCTTCTTAAAATGCATTGTGATATATGTTTTCATGTTTAAAATTTTCAGATTTATTCTAAATAACATATCGAAAATTTACTGTTAACTGTTTACGTGCAGTAAACTGTTTACGCGTAAACAGTTACGTCATAACTGTATTATTATTACGTGCAGTATTATTACGTAACTGAAAATTAAGTAAATGACGTAAACAGTTACGTCATAACTGTTTACGTGCAGTATTATTACGTAAACAATTACGTCATAACACCATAACAGCACATTACTATTTACGTAATAGTATTGCAACAGTTGCGCACTGTATAACATTAGTACGTAAGCAGTTACGTGATAATATTACAACAGCACACTATTATTGTGTATATTACTGTAACAGTATTATATAATAGTATTGTAACAGTTACGTGACCTGCAATATTGTTAGACGTAAAATTTATTCGATTTTAAAGAATTTTCTTTAATTTTTCATGTTTACTCTGCTGTAAAAAAGGATTTAGTTTTTTTTTTTTCGTGTTGACTCACCATTAACTCTTTTGATTAATTTTATTTATTCAATTTAACTGAATTATTCTGTTTTCTCGAAAAACACAAAACAATTTTATTTTTTAATAGAATAAAAACTGAAGATTTTCGATTAAAAAAACAAAAAACTATTTGATTAATGATCAATCTAATTTTTATATGAAGTTATTTTTTTTATATTAGTTATTTGATTTATATCAAATAACTAATATAAAAAAAACATTGGATACAGCCGAACAGTTTCATAACAAAGATTCATAGAGTTTCGATATGTTGCACACACATCACATTCTATAAAGACGAAATAACTTCTGTTAGATTTTGACAATCGTTCGAATTCGTGTCAAATACTTGTCACAAAATCTGAAACAAAAATCTAAAATATAATTTATATATTTTCAAAGGTGATTTATAAGACAAAAATAAAAAAATAAAATAAAAAAATTCGATCTTTAAAATGTGTAGAGTAGATGCGACGTTTCACAAAGTTTAAACGCGAGCGAGAAGATAAATTAAATAACCAAATGGAAAATAAACAAATAAATTACGACCTAGGAAATAACATTGCAAGCGTAGTAGTAGTATTAATAACCTTCAGGCATTCCTGTATTCTGACTACGAATGTTTCTTTTAACGATTTTTCCGCTTCTATAATGTGTGGTCATTACAGTAGAGGCAAAGTTCGTAAAAGAATAAAATAAAATAAAATAAAATAAAATTACACTTTCTACTTATATTAATGACCTTCGACTTGTTCGATAGTTTAAATTGATTTCTTCAATTTTAGAAATTGTAGAAAGAAATTGCATTACGCGATCGCATTTAATCTAACTTTTTATATTAAAGAAAATCGAGTAATACGATTGCATCTTTGAAAATGATGAAGAAATGTTACGTTTTATTTTCTTTTATAAATTCTCGAAGACTTTTTTTTTTTATTGGATTGCAATTTGTAGAAAATATTATAAATCATCAAATCGAATGGTATCGTCACGTTAAGAACGATTTATTTTATATAATTAAGTTGAAAACAACTGCGAATGGTTTTATTTTTCTAAATTTTTTTGATGATATTCTTAAACTAAATGGTACAAAGACAATAAACTGCAAGTTTATGTATAGGTGTCCCTCGTATAACACGGTAGATAGGTTCCTAAAAAACACCGTGTTGTGTGAAACCGTATTATATGTGACTTGGAGCCAATATAAAAAGGAGAGTTACATACCAAAACCAATTAAAAACAGATAATTTTGTTTAATTCCACATATGAAACTGAATTTTTATTAAGAATATAACAAGAAATATAAAGACAGAAAAAATATATACATAAGATCATAAAAAAGCAATATATGTAAAACAAAAGGAAAGAAAAGAGTACAGGGTGAGCACAAAAACATTCCCAGATTTAAAAATGTAAAAAAAAAAATTAACATGAATATCTTGATAAAATTGATATTTACGAATCAGTTAACTCAAGAATTTTCATTTCTTTATTTTGGCAAAATATTCCTTTCGGTATAAAAATTTTACACTTTCAAACCTTGGAATGTTTTTGTGCTCACCCTGTATATAGTAATATCTCACTTTACGTCGTTAATTCGTTCCAAGACTCGCCACTTAAGTCGAAAAACGACGTAAGTCGAATAAACTCTTTAAAAAACAACCTAGATCTCCTGTAAATAATCCCGTAATGTCGCTAATAACATTTTTGAGCTTCTAAATAATTCTATAAGTTTCAATAACCAGCTCATACTCCGATCGGATGAATGGTCAAGGTACTTTTATACGCAGCGGTAGAAAGTTGGACAAGAACGAACTTCGGCGTAAAGAGGCAGCGTCTAGCTATATAGGGAAAATAATATCAGCATCGATACACCGACGTATTTACATCACATTTTATGCCTGTGAGACCCAGCCTTTAGTAGACTTTTACTTTTTCCTATTAACAAAAAACCAACGTAAAATCGAAAATGACTTAAATCGAAGTACGACTATAGAGACTATATAACATTCATTTAATAATTAATCTTCCTTACCGCTGTTCACTAAAAAATGAGAAAGCTTTTTCTTTTTAACAATATTAACTTCACTTTCCGAACTTTTTTCTGCATTTAAAGTTTGAATATCTTCTGCTCTCTTTACAAAATCTGCATCTAACCCGCTACAAAACATCGTTCATTAACACATACCCCAAAAAAATTAATGAATAAAAACGTTTTTTTTTTTTCTACAGTATATTGAAGAATAAAAACTTACATTTACCCAAGAACTGAATGTTTGGAATACAAAATACTCAATAGTCGCCAATTAATTCATTTAAAAAATTAATTCAATTTCAAATCGAAATCGAAAATAGACTGCATATCGTCCATTTCTTGGCCAACTAGCAAAATAGCATTTATGACTAATTTTAACTACCAATGATTGCATTTTATGTGCGTATTATGTGTCCATAGTATAGATTTATAAGAATTAATGGAAATGTTTTATGTTGTAGGAGAGTAAACATAATTTTCTAAATGTGTTAAGCAAAAACCGTGTTATATGTGGGTTTCCGCAATTTTCAAATCGTGTTAGAGCGAAACTGTGTTGTAGGAAACCGTGTTATAGAAGGGATACCTGTAAAGTCATACCTTGACTTAACTCGTTTCAACTTACGTGGTTTTCGACTTTACATCGGTTTTTTTTTTGTTAATAGGAAAAATATAAAAGTCTACTAAAGACTGAATCTCATAGGCGTAAAATGTGATGTAAATACATTGGTGAATTGATGCTGATATTACTTTATCTATATAGTCAGACGCTGCGTATTTATACCAAAGTTCATTCTTGTTCAACTTTACATACGCTGCGTAAAGAGTAACTTGATCATTCGTCCAATCGGGGTATGAAATGGTTATTAAAACTTATAGAATTATTTAGAAGCTTAAAAATGTTATTAGCGACGTTACGGAGTTATTTATAGGAGGGTCTATGTTGTTTTTTAAAGAGTTTATTCGACTCAAATCGCGAATCTCAGAACGAATTAACCACGTAAGGTGAGATATGAATGTACTGTATATTTGAGTTGTAAACAATTCTTACTGAGACTTTTCTCATAAAATATCGAAGTGGATTTTAATGATTTAATAATTTTCGATGCTAAAGTATATTTTAGCTATTTATAAAGATGCTTCAATAAAATAGATTTATTTGGATGCATAACTACAGTTCCTATTTCCGAATTTATTATATAGTAGAATATGCATTAATACGTCGTAAACTTAAAATAAATATACATGCATATTACTATGTAATTTATTTCGACTGTTGCTATACGGATATAATATTCTCACCGCCAATTGAAGACTCAAAACAATGGCAAAAGGTATAAAACTTTAAGCTACTTAAACATCTCGATCAACACGTATTAAAGGATACCACCTAGAGATTAAGATCTCGAAAGATGTTGGAAGAAACAATACAAGATTTTAAAACCGAAAAGCATCTATTGTATTAGTAGAAAACAAGATAACTCAAGAAAATAATTTTTTGATTATCAATAGCGAAATTAAACAAACATATTATCCGCAAGAGTAAGTCGATGGTTTGTAAATAAACCGTAACTTGATACATAAACTGTATGTACTGTAGTAAATGAAAGAGTTTGCTTCGTATGAATATTTGTACTTTAAAGTAAATACTTTCCGCTTTATTGCACAAAACATAAATGAATCTGAATAGTAATTTATATCGATGATTTTTCTTTTAAAAGGTTTTAATCTAGTCATAATACGCTTATGTATTATGGTCGCATTTCTGCCATTCAATAAAAACATTAAAAGAGTTGGCCTATATACCGCAATGTCGTTTCTAGAATTTTTGCAAGAACTGTAACGTTTATTTTCTTTTACAAAACTTCAAGTTTCCTCTTTCTAAATCCATACTTTTATACTCCGGCAATCTATAATTTTGTTTTATTTCAAAGTTCGCCTCAAGTAAGTCCCACTGAATAATGTTTCTCAGTATTTAAGCGGTAGGTTTCACAGTTTGATACATGGCTACGGATTACCTACGAATGCTATTATAGGCATCGAACCGATATTTTTTTTTGTTGTTGTTTTTTGCAACCAACAATAAACTATACTTACATATGATACTGAAATTTTCAAATACTGCATACCGGAATTCCGTTACATCAAAATAACACCATAATCTGATTTATTGTGGACTTTATGTTAACCATATTTGTGGATATTTAGTACTTTTGAAAATTTTAGATGAAGCCTGTTTTTTTAATTTTTACTATTAAATTATTTTTTACATTTTTTTAAGTACAGTAAACTCCCGTATAACGCGACTTGAGATTAATATTCGTACAACGCTGTAAAGAGTCCCGTATAACGCGTAAGATATTTTTTTTAATCTTACTTATCCATCACTTGTAATATCCGTTGATTGTAATAAAAAAAACCAAACGATGTTCATTTCGTTTCCATGACAACTTTAACAACTTTTTCTTCGGGTTATGCGAATCCTCATTTTCGGAATCCGTATTATACGGGATTTTTTAAAAAATTTAGTTACCTATATTCTGTTTTGTTTTTTCCTTTATTAAAAGTAAACTTCTTTAAAACAAATTGATTAACACTCTGCACGTAATAAAATCATATTCGAAACTAACGCACATCTCATTAGAGTAATATGCGATCAGTGCTGGAACTCAAAGACAAGTTTAAATTTGCATAAAATCGTGTCTCATATAACGCGATTTCCTGTAACGTGGAACGCATCTCCCGCGTTGTACGGGAGTCCACTGTACCTCTCTTTTTTAAATCTATTTATATTCATGCCTTTTTCAATTATATACATTCACAAATGGCAAATTATACTTCGTGATACAGTTGAGTCTCTGTAGTCCGACACTCTGCGACCCGCCGCGCTGCCCAGGTGAAATTTTCATGTCACAACTTGTCGATGGATAAGAGAGAGAGAGAGAGAGAGAGAGATTGATGTAAACAAATTATTAATCATTATTCATTCGTTGCGAAGGTATTATAGTCGGACTAATTTTTAAGCTCAGTATACTGTTTATTGTAAAATAATGTTTTTTCGCTATATCGGTGTTTGTTGTTTATCTTTACATAACGCCACAGATCGGAAAAAGTGAAAAATCGAGATAAAATTGAGGGATTTGTGGAAGATTTGAACAGCAAAAGTAGTAACAGGAAAGTCTTAATAAACTGAGCGTATACGTTTGAGTAATTCCGTTTTTTTCATTGAACATTCGACAAATCTCTGAAATCCGACAGGCTACGGTCCCATATCTGTCGGATTAGAGAGATTCTACTGTATTTTTATTCAATTAAAATAATGGATTTTCTATAATTCCTCATAAAGATTCGAACCAACAGTTCCCAGAAATCCTATTAGTACCAGATTTAAATAATTCTAAATAAGTTTTTTCTTTTTGAATTTTCTAAATATTTACTTAAGTCTGTTATTATTAACAGGTTTATTTTAAAATTCCAAGTTCGGTTAAACAAAACTTATTTTAAATAATCGTTGTCCTTAACGAAAGAAGTTTCTTTAATGATAAGAAAAAAGAAGAAGAGGAAGGAGGAAAAAAAATTAGGATAAAACTTCAAACTAGATTTGTTTGCTTTGAAGAAAGTGCGTGGATATGTGAAACCAATTTCTTTTCTTATCAATGTAGAGTTCCGTTTTCGATTAATTCAACTTTTCTCTATCGAATAGTGAGCATCAGAAGATCAAAGAATGTAAAGTATTTCGGAATATGTAAGGAAAAGTCCGTTCTTCAATATTTTTTAATAAAAAGACTTGCTGGGATGAAATGGTTGGCTTTAATTGCTGTTCTCCTTGTCATTCACTCTCATAAGATGCTTCTAAGAATGAGAGGATTATTTGTTTCTTAAACAGAACTTCTAATATATATATATATATATATATTCATTTTTTTGAATTTAATGATAAATTCCACGAGTTATAGCTTTTTTTTATTATACAGCATCTTTAAGAAAGTCTTCTCTTGGTTATCACTAATCTCAAAAAGAATTTCCTGCGATATTTAATATTTAAAGTTTTTGCATATTATTAATATATATTTTTTTTAATAATTTTTTTTTGCTTTCTTAAAAAACATAATTAATTATAAATATTAATTATATATACATATTTTTTTTTTTTTATCTCTCTCGTTCTGCAAGTTAATTTATATTTTCTTTAATCGCAGATATATTTGTTAATTTTTTTTTTTTTTGTAAAAAAGTTTCTGTCGAAAATTTTAAGAATTGCCATTGAAGATTGTGAAAGATCTTAACTAGTAAGTTTATCTTTTACAAAAGGAGGAATCTTGAAGAAAATTTAATTTATATTTTCTTTTGGCGATGAAATTCTGGAAATTCTTTCTTTAAAAGGCGAATAATCTAAAGAATTTTAAAAGAATGCTTCTTAGAATAGCACTTAGATTAGAGAATTATAAAAATAATTTTTGAAATGAAAAAAAAAAAAAATAATAATAATAAGGTAACGCAATAATGGAAAGAAACATGTATTTTAAAAACGCGTGTTGAATTATTACATCACAGATTTCATTAGCTATTGTCTATTATTACGTCACTATGATACAATAATAGATCAGGATATTAATTTATATTTATATATATTAATAATTATCATACATAAATATATTATATCATAAATTAAGTATTGTGTGTCATGTTTTATAGATTGATAAATTCTTCAAAATCTCATTCGAGACGAAGGTTTAAATTCAAAAAAAATTTATTTTTCAATGAATAAATTTTGCAAATTTTTGTGTACACTTTCATCAAAATATAGATACATTCCCTGACAACCATATTATAGAAAGCGAAGAAAAGTTGTTTCCTTTATAAAAAAAAAAAAAAAGTAGGAAAAAAAATATATAAATGCGAGGCGACCACCTGCAGGATCAAACAACAGAATCTGTATAAGAGAAGGAAGACATGATTTACAAATCTAATCAAACTGATTATCTTGCACTCCCGTGGGTTTCTCACTTTTTCATTCAGTAAAAAAAAAAAAACATCATTAATTTAATGTTTCGGCGAAGGTTTTAATAACTTTTGACGTTACTTACTCAAATATTACATAAGAAAGTGTCCCGTTTTTTCATAATATTATTTTTAACTACCTTTCCTTAATAATAAAAATAATAATAATAATAATAATAATAAAGAATTTCACAAGCTGCGAATTTTCGCTTTATTTATTAATAATAATCAACACTGCTTTTCCTATCTCCGAAATTGCGCTTAAAAAAATGTCATGTCGCAAGAGAAGAGATTTTTCTTAGGAGCGATATAAAAAGATGATTTTAAAAAGTACAAAGTTTTCGTGTAAAATTTCCTTAATCACCGTTAAATAAATATTGATAGTTCTTTATTACTTTGATATTGACATAAATAACACGCGTTAGTATACAGATTATGTTCTTAATGCCTGGTGATAGGCGATAAACAATATTTATTATGCCATAATCGCATAAAAAAAACATATTTTTAAAATAATAAATATCATAATACTGGAGCGCTAATATCATCACCTTGGAAAAATTCCTTAAGGACCATTTACCAAAAATTAGCATAGAAAAATCTCTTAAATTTGCATATTTTGGAAAAATTGGGATTTTATTCATAAAATATGCAAAGTTAGTTGGTAAGTCCTGGCGCGCGCGCGCGCGCTCCAGCATCGCTTCGCGTCGCGTTTATATTTCGCGCTGTTTGACATTTCTATCTTTAAATTTTCGGATGACGTCAAACAATTAGCGTTATATAAAAATGCATAATTAAATTATTTATAAAGTGACGTAGAAACAAAGAATAATTATTTAGTATTGCACATAACTATGCAAGAAAACTTGCAAATAAAAATACTCTTGTGACAGATATTAACAGATCGTAATAAATTATTTGTCTGCGCTTATGCTGCCAATATGGGTGTTAGTTTCCAGCTGAGATATTGAAAACGCTGAGAATGTAGGTGACAGTTATTGATTATAAAGCCTCGGGATGCATATGCTGAATCGCGTTTTATTAAGCAAATGTTATAAAACTGAAGTTTATCGAGTGAAATATACTAAAGCCAACTAACAGTTAATTTATACTGTATATATATATAAACAGTAAGTTAACAGAGTTCTTTTAATGGTAAAAAATATATATTTTTCGACTTTTCATCGCGGTATTATAAGTATCGAAATCAATCAATCAAATAAAATATCGATTTATCGATTAAAAAAATATATAAGAAAATAGATTTTTCATGTCCATGCCAATTTCTGGGTCAAAACTTTTGCTATTTTGAGTGAGAGATCTCTCGATATTTTCGATTGGATAGATATTCTTTATTATTTCTTTCTTAGATTTTTTTTCAATCGAAATTTTTATTACAATACTCTCTTCCTTCGACTCCAATACCTTTCAAACTCCTTTCAGCAAAAGTTATTGACAAAACTTTCCGCAAAAAAAAAACAAATTTGTATTTAAATTTACAAACAAATCACTCGTGAAGAATCAAACTCATAAATATAATTTTAAAAAATAGAAGTTAATGATAGAGAAAATATAAAAAAATGAGCAAAACAACTCGTGAGATATTGCAAAATTTTCTAAAAAAAATTTTTTTTTTAATTTTTCATTATTTTGAGAAATATTTTTGTAAAATTGCAAACACATACCGTTGCTAGTATATTCTACAAGAAGAAAATAGCACTAGAAATAATTATTTCTTAACTTTCGCATGAATAGAATGAAATTTGACTAGAAGAGTTATTTTTAAGCTTTCTATAAGAGCGAAGAAAAAGTTTAGAAACCACTTCTATCTTAAGAGCACATTCAGCAAACTTGAATTTACCAATTCGGTATGAGTGACGTAAAGATAAGATAAAACCCATTATCGTATACCTCCAGGGTTGAAAAGAGATTGAAGTTTTTTTTTTTTTTTTGTTTTTTTTTTTGTGTGAGTGACAAACATGGAAGAGAAACAAGTTCTGAAATTTTCGAAACGTACGATCCATTTCGAAGAGAGGAATATCGTTATTACGACTTAATAGAATTTTTTTCCCTCTTTTTTTTAATTTATGAGGATTAATGGAATCGATGGACTAGAGCAATTAATTGTGAAAGAAGAAAAAAGCTTCGAGAATTGCTCGCTAGAGAACGCTGAAGTCGAGTGCACAGGCTGGTCGGAAGGTAGACTGCGAAACGAGATGGAGCACGATCATTTGGAATAAAGTGGATCGTCGGAGGCAGTTGGACCATGCCCTATCTGTACTTCGAAACTGCTAAAGAGAAACTGTGCAAAAGTGGAAGGTAAAATTTTTATTTTTTTTTATTTTTTTTAATTAGAAATTTTTCATAATTCAAAATTGTTTTTTCAATTACTGAAATTATTATTATCAAACTTATCTTATCTTTTAGGAAATTTGTTTTTAAAATTAATTTTTCGTTGTTTTTAATAGAAAATATTATTCTATTAAAAGCATTACAACGGAGCTTATTTTCTGAACGATATTACCTGCGAAAAATATCTGCCAACACAATTTATATAATAGCGAAGAAATATTTCTCAAAATTGAATTTTTTTTCCTTGTTAAAATTTAATTTAACACTTGTTTTTTTTTTCCTCCATTAACTATTGAAGCATTAAAAAAATTTCTTCCTTTCTCTGTACGCCGATTTATTTATTAAATTACACTACATAACTTTCCAGGTATACTTTATAACGTATCTACTACAATCGCTTAAAAATTACTTATTAAAATAATTAAAAATATATTTATATTTGCTTGTTAAAATTTAAAAACAAAACAATTTACTCGATTTTTATTTCACAAAAATAATAAAAATAAATATTGCATTTACTTACTTAATGATATTCTTTTTTTTTTTCCTTTTAGTTCTAGTGCAATTATCGTAAAAAAATGGAGAAACTGTTAAATATATACATGAACCGCATTAAAAGTTTTTTTATTATCCTATAATTATATGCTTTATAGAATAACGACTCTAATTCATTGTTCTTTTCCAATAAAAACGAGTCATAAAATAGATAAACGATTGCAAAAAGTTAAGATAATTATTCGATTCGAGTTATAAATCCGTTTCGATTATCTTTATATTAATAAGGTTGTAAACTAAGAATGATTGATTCTAATGATAATATATTCTCACATATAATCTATATATATATATATATATATTGACCAGTGAAGTAATATTATCATTAGAATCAATCATCTGGCTTTTAGGATTATTAATATAAAAATAATCGAAATAGATTATCTCTATATAGAAACATATGTTCAGGTAGATAATTATACATTTAAAAATTTATATGCATATATAGGAACTTTCAGAGAAAATGCGAGGCTCAGGCAACTAATATTTTTGAGGCTCTTCAAAAAAAAAAAAAAACAAAATTGACAAATATACAATATTAAGTGTACAAGAAAGATAAAAGCATTGATAGAGAACTTTAAATTTTGAAAAACACTGAAGCTTCAACAGTATAAAAATATACAAATATATTTTTTCTAACATACTGAGTTATAAATTGAAGTCCCCAAAATCGTGAGACCAGGGAGAACGGCGCATTTTGCTCCCCTCTCTGATCTATACATATATATATATATATTAAATTCTCATAAAGTTATATAGAATTTATTAATTATATTATGTATATATATATATATATATATATTTAATAATATAATCATTAAATTCTCTATGCATTCTTGCAATATATATATATATATTAATATTAAATTTTAATGCAATCATAATTTATTAGAATCATATGAATATGAATGATTAATCATCATGTAAGGTTTTAATCCAACACTAAATTTTGTATGAAAATTGAATCCAGTTTTATATATTTGTCTTTTAAACATAAATATTTAAACAATAATTTAATTATATTATTGCTTTAAAGCATTCCAATTAATCGGCATTTAAAAATTTATTTTTGCAATAAGTTTTGCAATCGCTTTCAAATTAGCATATTTCCTAATTAATACTTAGAAAAATTTTCGTCAAGAATAATGATATCGCTTTATTTCATCTACATAATTATTAAACAGTTGTAATTTTTCTACAGTCTTTTTTTTTCTTATGTAACTGAACAATAGCTTTACGATCGGCTTCGCTGCATTACACACTTAAATGAGGAGAAGCAACATTTACAGGCGCGCTAAATAACTTTTTCGTCTAATGAAAACTTAATTTTATAGTAAAATAAAATTAAAAACAATGTAAACTTTATCTGTAAAATAATATTAAATAATGCAAAAACAAAATATATAAATATTTTTTGAAAATAAATTTATAGTAAACAAATTTCTTTTTTTTTTTTTAAATATATTTTTCTCCCTTTTAAAAAATTCATGATTCAACACCATTACTCCAATAATACTCTATCATTAAAGTACAAAAATTCTCAAAGAGATTTGAAGAGATTATGAAAGTTTCCTTCAAATATAAATCAATGAATACAGGGTGTGCCATTTATCAATGACATCGATGTACTTTGTGGTTTAAACGTTACAAAATGGAAAAGATATCCGAGTAGATACCATAAGATAATTGCTTGTCACTATTCGTGTCGTGACTGGCAATGAAATATTATTTTGGATTATTTTTGAATAATTAGCACTCGTATATTAAATGATGTGATTGATTAATATCGTATATGCGAAATTGTAAAATTTATATTTAACTTAACTAGGTTTTAACTCTTTCGCAAAACGTTTATTTCTCTTATTCCGTATATTTTATAAATAATTCCAAATCATTTTCATTTTCGAACTCTACTTGCTTAAATAAATTTAGCAACATATTAATCTTAATAAAAGATAATTAAACACAATACAATTATTCCGCGATGGTTTCGATAAGACGAAAGAAAAATAAAGACGATAAGTTTTAAATTATGTCTCGTTCACTTATGTATATATATAAATATATATATATATTAACATTTTAGCAATTAAATCTCTTTACGACTAATATTTTAAATTAAACTCGTGTTTAATAATGATTAAAATCGATTAATTAACGAGGAACTTTTAAATGTGTTTTTCATCTTTTCTTCGACAGATAATTATTATCTATTTATTGAAATAATTCAGCTTAATTTAATTATCAAATTTGAAAGTATTGAATTATATTTTTTTTTTTTTTTTGAAAAATACGTTTATTTATTATTTACAATAATATAAGAGTGAGATATTTGAATAAAGATGCAGCTGTGATGCAGCAAACTGAATTCCGAGAAAACAGCAGTAAATCTCGAAACAGGCGTATCAAATATTCACTCTTTGTTATATCTCCAAAACTTATTCCAGTTTTATATAAGAAAAAAACAAGAACTCTTCGTGTTCTCGGACTAGCAACAATTATTGCGATCACGTAATCGATCATGTCTAATTAATTCTATTAATATATCTATATAATGTTATCTTAGAAAAAGTTTTCCGCATTAATAAAAATAAAAAACTAAGTATAAAATATTTTTATGAAGTCTAAACGTTTTAACGTAGAAATTTATTTCGAAATATAGTAGACGTTTTTTTATATATTAAAGTTTATTTTACTATATCACAGATATTGCACATACAAGTAAAATTTTATGAAAAATTCTCTTCTTTCCAACAAATTTTATTTCCTAGATTTCAACCATAAATGCCTAGCTTCAACTGATTACATTAATACTTTTTTATTTATTAAACATTTTTCTAGCTTTTTTATCGTTTTTATTGTACATAAAACCGTTATCGTATAAAACATACTTATGGATGTGCTTTTGTCAAACTGTCAGATTAAAGATAGTTTCTTCCTTTCTAGTTTTGTGAATTGTATTCTGCTTTTTCTTCTTCTTTTAATAAAATATCATATTTTTTAGAATAATATATATATGTATATATAAAGAATCGAAAATAAAATATATTTTTAATCTATCTTTCTAGAGTTATCACGCTTGACGTCTTCGATAAATTAAAGGCGAATTGTATGTTTTCATTATAAGTAGCTTTTTAATTTTTTTTATTATTATTTTTTAAAATTAATTTTGACTTTTATATACATTTTCACGATTCGAAACATTATGCAACTCTCGCCGCATCTGTGAATTGTTTAAAATTTAACCGTGCTTAATTATTCGCCATTTTGATTACATAAATTGTTTAAAATGCATAAGATTTGTTCACTCTCAGCTTCTCCGCATCATCTTGACGTCAAAACACCTTAACATGGTCTTAACTTCTCATAGTCCAACTTCCCTGAATTGATTGATAATTTAACTCTCATAGCCAGCCTGTTTAACATCTTTAATTCGCTCAGTTTCAAGAGACTAATTTATTTTAATCTCTTCAAATCGAACTAACTTTAATAATCCCTATTTAAACCAAGTTAAATCTTAACTCTAGTAAAAGAAAAGAAAAAAAAACAGAAAAGCAAATCGCAAAACAAAAATATAGAGACATCATTTTACTTAAAGTAAAGCCGCACACGATGTTTATCTTTAGTGGAATAAAAAAAAAGACAACAACAAACGATCTCGTAACGATCAACTGGAGAGAAAGGCAGCTCATCTGTTGCACCTAATTTTTTCTGATATAATATTTTGTCGAAACTTTTTAAATCGTGCAAGGAAGCAACATTTGCAGAGTGTTCATCATTCAATGTCAGAGAGTTTCCTGTTTGTTCAAAATTGCTGAATTCCGAAATAAATCCTATTCTGCAGAGGTTAGCGCGGAAAAATATTTCAATGTGATGCACATAAATTTTATCTAATACTCGTAAAAATACTTTATAACGACGCGTATAATCTATTATTATAAATTTTAGTAACGAATTTTATTATAATTATTTATAATGCTCACAAAATTTAACTTTTAGAACGTTTATTAACTATAAACTTATAAAAAAAAATGTTAAATTTATTAATAAAAAAAAATAATAATAACAATAATAATCCACATCAATTTTAATACATATTTTATACGTAAACGTAATATATTACTCGTCAATTAAATTAATATTTTTCTTTATTTAAACATAAAAAATTTGATATTTTAATAAAATTAATAACAATTAACTTCGTTACAGAATAAAACAGAAAAACAAAAATTATATTTTGTAAAATAACAAAATAAAGTTTAAATTCTGTTTTATATCAAAAGTAAACTTGATATAAAACAGAATTTTTAAATTAATGTTAAAATTATCTAGAATTAATGTTGTTAATATTTTCTTAGAAGAAAATTTTTTCTATTTATAAAACTTCTATCTTCTTCCTTCGGATATACTGTATTTGTTTGAACGAAAAAAAAAAAAAATATTTATAATCTAATAAATATTTACGTATATGCGAATTACCTATTAAATACTAGAAATATCCAGAATAAAGCAGCAAAAATTGATATCAGGTAATTTTATCTTTTAATATATAAATATTATATATACTTTATTATGAATATAAATATTATATGAACCGTTCTGTTAATCAGAAATTAAATAATTTATAAAGAAAATGAATATGTAATAATTTGCTTAAATATTTTATATTTTTGATTCTTTTCATCTTCTAGAATGGAAATTAAGTTTAATCGACTTTCCTTTCAGATATTTTTTTATAGAAAAATGAATATATTTGCAGGAAAGAATCTTTTACAGGAGTTAGCATTTTCGAAATTTTTATTATTTTTTTTAGTAAAATATTCGTTATAAAAATTTGAATTTTTAACGATTTAATGTAAAAGAATAAACGTATAGTCTGTTTTTATATGTTTACATTTTTCCTGGAATAAGTTAAGATGTAAATAAAGACTATATATATATAAAGCAAATAATATAAATAAAATCGAGTTTAAACTAAAACAAAAAAAAAGGTGTTTTTAAATTGCTTTTAATCAATTAAAATTTTATTAACTTTTATAAATTAAAAATAAATCCGAATCTACCTTAAAATAAAGTATTTTATTTTAAAACGAAATTAAAAATTTCTGCGTTGAGGGAAAGATATCTTTACAGGAAAAAAAGTTTTTTTTTAATTTTATTCATTAAGATTTGACTACATCTAAAATAAATTAAAAGTGGATTAAATAGTTATTTATATTTTCTCTGTCGTTAAGTTCTGGTTTAAAGAAAAAACATTTTATTGCTAAGGGAATTACTTCTTTCCAGCACTTAAAGATACATAAAAAAAAAAAAATTATTTATTTATTATGAAATTCGATAAATAACCAAGTGAATTATTTAAAATCGTACTTTATTTTGATCAATAACTAGTGATGGAGTTTAAATTCGCATTGGAAAATCAAATGATTTTTTAAAAATATTCTTATTGTCGCTAAAAATTTTTTCGTAGATAATACAGTTTTTGATAGTATCGTCCATCTTTCTAAGATTTGTTTCTGGATATCATTTTTTTTCCATTTCTTGTGCAATCTAATATCATTCGTTTTATTTATATAAGTCCATATTTATCTTTTTACTTATTTTCTATAGAAGGCTTTTTCTGTTATGAGTCGCATGTTACAGACATTATATATATATGGTTAACATTGTTTTATTGATATGCTCCCTTATTTCTGTTCAAATTTAAAAGTTTCTGTCTTATTTTAAAATCCATACTGCCATTAATAGTCTATAACTTACATGGTTAATTCATTGATCTTCAGTATTTCCTATAATGCTCGAACGATTTTTTTTTCCTTCTTATATTTTCGTAAATTTAAAAAATTGTACTTATTTATTGTTAATTTTTGTTATCGGATAAAATATTTTATCAAAAAAAAAATTCTTTTTATTCGATAATCCAATTTATTGTTGTTTTCGGAAAGAAAAAAAAAGAATATATTATATTCCATTTTCTTTTATTAACTAACTCTCCTTAATATTTATTATATTTAAAAAATATAAGAATTTTTCCAAAATATATGAAAATTCTCGAAACTTATTTTCAATTGCTATCATTCATTTTGAATTGTTTTTGATTGTTTCAATTTATAACGTTATATGATTGAAAAAAAACAAAAAACGAAATTTTTCTCTCCTTTTTTTAAACTGAACTCCTATCTATAATCTTAATTCATCAGTTTTTTTTTTATTTCGGTATAAAGTTTTATTGATTCTCGTTGAGCAAGTTCTTTTTCCGGATTATTCTTGTCTTTGCTTACAGTACTTCTTTTCTTTAGATATATATATATATATCCACCACTTCGTTCGAAACTTTACCGAAAGAAACCAATGATTATTTTCTTAATACAATGGATTCTAGCGTTTTCAACAACAATAATTTTCATCCATTTAAAGCAATAACTATTTATTAAGTTATATTTTTTTCTATCCTGTTCCTACGCTTAAAAGTAAGGTTTTACTTATCCGTATTTTATTATAAATTATAGCAAATATGTCGATTTACTCTCTCTCTCTCTCTCTCGAGAATCTCTTCCTCCTCATCTTTCTTTATTATCAATTTATCAACTGATTTTCGCGATTGGTTTATCAGCCCTCTATTTTATCACGTCGAGGGCGTGTACGCCTATTATGTTAATGTTTTCTTATTTAATTTTAATTTCTGATTACGTTAAAATAAATATTAAATCAAATATTATCAAGAAAATTATCCATCGTTTTAAATTTGATATAAAAATTTCGAAAAATCTGCCTTCGAGATATGCAAAATGAATTATTTATTTTTTATAAACGATAAACGGTTGTTTATTTAATTATCCTTTATTATCGAAATTATAATTAAGTTCTTATTTTATTACGATTAATATTCAGAAATTATTTCTACCGACTGATTCGATCAACAGGTGATAATTCAACCATTAGAGTAAAATGAAACTAATTATGCAAATGACTTTAAATAAATCTTGTTAACTACTTTATACATTGTTTGTTTCTTTTTGGTTTCGAGCCAAAGGAGACTATTTATAAGTTTCAAAGCCGTTATTATTCTTTATTAGTAAAGAACACTACTACTGTTAATGGTAAATCTACTCCATCTCCATCTTCTTTGCACTTTTTGGTAAGACGTATAATTAAGTTAGAGATAAGTCTAAATCTTAATTACCAATTTATAAATTAGATTGATAATTTTGTTTTTTTTTTGTTTAATTCTTACTTAGACTATTCGATTTTCTTGTTCGTAATCTTCAAGAATATTTTTTGTTAATCTCTATTTGTTCAGTCTACTTCGTCTCTCTTTTTTTTAATTATTATTATTAAAATTAATTCGATTTAAAGAAACATTTTTAAATTTTTTTATTTCAAAAAGTAACATATGTACATCTATTTTACTTAATAAAATGAAAAAATATTCAAAATATTTTTTTTTATCTTCATTCGTATATTAACTTAAAATAATCGTTTATAAAATAACTAAAATCCTATTAATTCAGTTAGAAAAAAACTTTTAAAACATTAATATATTTGGATACTTTTAAAAAGTTTGATTTAATTGGATTACCTTCTACAGATTTAATCCTTTCTTCAAATATTCGTTTAAACAAAATGCTGTCTAACAAAAGAATTAAAACAGCGACTGATTAATTAAATTTATAACCTGTTTACATTCAAATTACTATATGTGAATCTTTCAGAAATACATTTTAAATATATAATTCATTAAATATGCGTTGTATAAATATGTTCACAAGGTTATCTTCTCAATCCTCTATAGACGGAAATGAAAGATAACAATAATTATACTTCCGTAAGTCGTTTTACCATAATTTAATCATTAAGTTCTTGTTCATACTACAAAATTCGTCCTATAAGCATATAATTTTCAATAAATTCACATAATATAATCATTAAATTCTATTTCTAGCATATAATTCACTTTAAGTGATAGCATCTCATCTTCATTTTCATCTGGGAATGGAGAAATAACATAGTCGAGACAGAAGTGCGTCAAATTTTCATATATTGATTTAGAAATTAGCTATTTTGTAGTTGGAATTTCTGCCTATTAGTCTACTTTTCTATATATATATATATCTTAAAATATATCTGAAAAATAATCATATAGAATTACTTAAGAAAATTGACTTTGTATCTTCTGATGATATATCGATAAAATACTGTATTCTGTGAATTTTTGATGTAGTAATTGAGGATATAAAGTGCAAATCAGCAGATGTCTTCGTCATCTGCAACCAGATGGTACCAGATTTTTGTATTTTAAATTTTCGTGATAACTGTAAGTGATCTGTATATGATAAAAGAAGAAGAATAAAAAAAGATAGATTCTTATTTAACACAATCAAAGACTGAAGAAAATATGTCTTTTTTTTTTCTTTCGTTTTTTTTTCAACTGATCGTTAAGCTTTCGTAGCATCATTTAAAATTCGAGTAAAATCTAAGTCATCCGAATTGAAACTGTTCAAAATCTAAGTATATCCAATCGGAATAATCGAATTTAAAATTTTAAATCGAATAGCCAATAAAAGTAATTGAATTTTTTAAATAAATGATTGGAAGAGCGATGAGATTTTAAAAAAATTTTTTAAATCTTTTAACTAGCCAATCGCCGTTCTGAATTCAAAATTCTAAATCGAATAGCCAATAAAAGTAATTGAATTTTTTAAATAAATGATTGGACAACTGATGAGACTTAAAATTAGCCAAACACCAAATTCCGAATTTTAAATTTTAAAATCGAGAAAACAAGCGATAAAAATCCGAATTTTAACAGAGTTAACTAAAAAATAAATTGTATTGTAAAACTTCTATTAAAATTAAACGCTGTATATTATAATTTTCCAATACATCGATTTACAATTCGCATATATCCTCTTAACGCTAGAAATGTGTTTCTGGAAACATGAATGTTAACTGAATCAACACTATATACAGCGATTATAATAGATAATCCCAATGAAGATATGTGCATGACATGGTAATTTATTATTTACGACTAACTTATTGGATTACTTAAATAACAACACAAATAATAATCACGATTTATTAAAATACATTTTTATATTATCAAATGAATAATAATGAGAGAAAATTAAATATAGTAAGTTAGTATATTAATCAGTGCATGATGCAATCCCGAACATGGAGAATTCTTAATGTTCAAGATTGCATAAACTTAGAAGCGTTAGGAAAGAAAAGAGGAGTTACTAACAGGAAATAGGTCAAGATGTAGCCTATCCTTCGAAGAGGGATCTGGTTATGGCACATTCTCTTTGAAGAAGGCATCAAAGTGATTGGAGAGTTCAGAAACATTTTGATAAATATTTGCAAGATAAATATTAATTAATATATCAAATCAGCACTGGGGCAGCAATAAATGCGGTATTTGTTCTTTTTTTTTTAATACTAATTTTCTCTATATTCTAGATCAGTTATCCATTAAAAAATAAATGCGCTACGATACGGTTAAAAAATTGCAACCTTGATTCCTATAATACATTTTAAAATGATTCGATGTTACATGGCTTCAATTCTGTATTGTATACAGACAAAAATTCAAAAATTTTCCTCAATATTCTAGCATGATATAAAAAAAAAACGACAAAATAATATTAAAGATATTACAATATAGTTTTAACTTCAAATCTTCTAAAGAATAGTAGACTATATAACATCATACACTCATATTATATATGGTAGTGTTGGTCAACCTTTTTAGGTTTGAGGGTATTTTTTATTTCAGCTGGCACTCTACTTTATAGATTATAGAATAGTCTATAAAGTAAAGTAAAGTAGACCGCCAGTGATTTCAAACAACAATAACAATCGAATATTGTTATTGTTGTTTGAAATCACTGGCGGTATAGAAAATACGATACAGAAAATATGACAGACCACCGCGGGCTACCTTGCCGATCGCCACATTGGCCATTCTTGATATATGGATTGGAGTAAACTTAATATACTGTTTCATCTATGTAGAGCAGTGGTTCTTAACCTTTACGGAGTCGCGAAACACTTGTAATTATAAAAAAAAATAATAATAAAAAATAATGCGAACACATCGAAATTAGTTACCTTTAAGGCGTTACAACTTTAAAATAAATAATAAAAATATGCATCCAGTGCTTAAACATAATTTGCGAAAAACTTGTGGCAAAATTCGCGGAACACTGATTAAGAATCATTGATCTATGTTACGAGGCAGAATTGGATTAATGCATATTGTGGCTCCTATGTTGTAACATTTAAGAGAATCTCTTAAATGAATTTTATATATATACTTTTTAACGAAGCACAACACTAATATTGTGAGGCTCTAAGCTGTATCCTTTCTAATTTATACGAAATTTGTGACTGGTAAAAGAAAATGGAGAGATTCTCAAATAAAATGTAATTAAAGAAAAAGAATGTCCTATGTTTTCTTATAATAGACTTCCATACTTCTGTAAGGATACTTCCTTTCTTTCCTCATACTTTTCTATACTCTTTTCACTTGGTCTTTCATTCTTCAAAGAGTTAACTCTTAACTACATCTTTGTTTCACATTCTTAATGAAATCGATAAACTATTTCGTCAAAAATATGAATAACTTATATATTTATATGTAATGTAATTATATAAATTATTCATTTTTGTTTACTCGTATTGATCTAAGTGGCAAACTAATAAGTGAATAATCAACATAATATATTCATTCTATCGAAAAATTTATAGTTAATTATTGCAATAAGTCAAAGTAAATGAAAATAATAATGTCATTCTAATGATTTAATAGTTAAGATTTTTATTTTAAATTACATATTAAATATACCATACCAAATGAAGATTTTGAATAAATTTTATCAACATTTTTACATTTTTGTACGTTTATTAAATGTGGAAATTTTCTTTATGTTGTACAATAAGTTCCATGCTATATATTTCTTAATGTTGTCTTAGAAAATTTTGTGCTTTTTGATGAATTTATTTAAAAAAAAATTGCCGAAACGGAACTATCATTTTTCCCATAGATATCATGCTTTTTATATAACATTTTTTCACACTACGCAATTTTTTTGCACCTTAACATCTAACATTTTATAAGAAGATAAACCATATTCGAATGTGATGAATTTGATTCATCCCTCATCTATCGATAAAATTATTATAAAATTTGTTTTTACTTTATAGAAAAATAATTTTGTTTTAATTCTAATTATTGCAGATCAAATGCAGAAATTATACCCGTTACGAATTCGAAAACATTTTCTCTTCATCGTAATAAAATCTTTAAAACCGATTTTGAGAAAACACTTTTATGAATTTCTTCGAATTTCAATTTTATTTAAAATTTTATTGTTACGTTTTATAATAAAACTCTCATTGTTGCGAAATTTACCTGTTTTTTTTTTTTTTTTTTGAGTTTTTAACGGTTTTTTTAACTCGCTAAAAACTATTTGTAGACCATACGAATTGCTTCGAACGATATTAATCAACAATTTAATATCTCTAAAATCGATAGAATAAACTGAAGATAAAACGATTATTAAAATTCAAAAAGTAGTAAAAAGTAAACTTTTAAAACAAGTTTAGTTTTCTTCTTTTATATATATATCTTCCTTATTGAGTTCCAAAACTTTACATAAACTCAGCAATACAGATCCAAAACTAAGAAAACTAATCTAGGCAGAAGTTACATACAGTATCAATATGCTAACTTCCATTTATGGTAAGTATTTTAGCAGAAAATAATCCTATTAATTTAATAGCGGTTCATATAATAGAATAGAAAACCAAATCTGATTAAAATTGATCTACTTTTTCTCGAAATATAAGAGATAGAACTAGACACATACGTTTAAGGTATTTATATAAATATTCTGATACACCTTGAATTACTTAAGTCAAATAGTTACATACCGTATATATATATATATTAAATTTACTCAATATAATTGCTGCATTTGATCCAGCAATCGTTAAAATATTCATCATATTCTACTCGAAATCATTCATAATTACTAAACCTTTCCTATAAAAATTTTCCAAATTAAAAATTTTAAACCAATCAGCGTGCGCGAATTTAAAATTTTTTTTTAAAAATAAACCTCGTATCTAGGTTATCGAATTCAATAAATATTAATTAACCTTGATATAATCAAAAACAAATAAAAAATTGAAATATGTCTGAAGAAAGAACGAATTTTGCTATTTATGACGGATGATATTTGATAATGTCAAAAATTTAAATCTAATAAATTTTTCATTTGAAAAAATTTAGTGGCGCCATCTTACGATCAAAATGATATCTCAGAAGAATTTTTTTTTTTAATCTGTTGACTGAAAATAGTCTATGAATAAAAACATGCGAAATTTATCCTCTTGTTTCTGACCTAAAAGACAAATAATGCGTCAAAGAGTTTATTCTCTATTTCTTTTACCGAGCCAAATAAGCACGTTCCCAACATACTAGTGACACTAGAAGAGAAATTCCAACATTACTAAAACATAATAAATGGAATTTTGCAAGATTCTAAAGTTTCAAAATTAGTAATTAAAATTGTTTGGATATTTTAAATTATATATTATGATTGATAGAACAGATATTTATTTTCGAATAAAATAACGATAAAAATCAAATTCGTTCACTTACCGATTTAAATTAAGTAAATTATATATCTTTTTATATCTATGTTATACTGTAATTAAATCATATCGATTTAAAATTGTTATCAATTATAAAAAAAAATTATATAAAAAGATAATAAGATGTTCATGACGTATTATATTGAACTGAATTTTTCCGATTCAAAATTTTGAATTCTAGAGCTACGATTGGATATGTGATTCAAAATTTTGAATTTGATTACACCAATGGATTGCTCGCTTTTTAAAAAATTACAGATTTGATCACTTTTAATAGATATAGAAGTCTTCGTTTTGTTCTGTATAACTTTTTCATTTATATTAAAAATAAAATAATTAAAATAAGACGTTTATAAATAAAAGTAATGCATTTTTAATTAAGTTACATTATAAAAAAATATAAAGTATTTTTCTCTAAACTAATTTAATTTAAATTATAATCTCGAGCTCGGGCAAATGGTTATGCCTCCAATTTCTTCAATAATCTTCATCTAGATTAATTAAGGATATGTAAGAAGCGATCAGCCAAAGCAGTTCTCTTTTGTAGTAAAAAGTCAGTACAACACGGAAACTCATCAAGAATTTTTATCGTCTTAAAAAAAATCGAATTTACGAATACGAATCGACGTATCAGAATAAAGTATTCAAATCTGAATAATTTTAGTATTCGAAATTGTCAACAGATGGCAGTAATTTCTTTCGAGAAAACATTAAACTTCTCATCCGAAGAAAAATTCCCATTCAAAAGAGACGTTTAAATATTCTCCTCACGATAATCGTATATCGAAACTCATTTTAATTTACACGGTTTTCCAGAAAAAGTAAATTTATCTTTATTCTTCTTGTAACCTTTAAAAAAAATTTTTTTTGGAGACTTTACATGTTCGACATCAGGCATGCACTACTTTTTCATTTTTATTTTTTTCCTTCTCGTGTAAGGGAGGCCATTATTGTGCTCCCAGCGAGTCTTACCTTCTTAGAAAAGTTGTTAGAAGGCCTGATAGCTTCTTTACTATTTCCATTCAATGCTTGGGGCACTCTAGTCACGTAGCGGGTTTATATTCCTTAACTTGGTTGAGGCACTCCGTTATTACCATGGTTTGGACTGCACGCTGCTCAGAATGTCTAGATAACAAATGGAATTCGTCCTCTTTGCTGCAGGATTTGTAGAATACATGCTGACCCGCTGAATTACTTTATCTTTACTTGCTATTTAGGAGAAACTGTTTATATCCGACTTGATTGCTTAGCTTTTAACACTCTTATCTACACAATAATGCATATTGTATTTTCGAATATATTATACGTATACGAATGCGTGTGTATGTGTATATTTGATATTTATTTTGAGGAATATTTTTAAATTGAATTTTTTTTTTACGTTAAACCACAGATTTTCTAGCTTTAACACTGGGTTTGTTCATTCAAAGACAAATATTTGAGGTAAAAATCCCATTCGAAGTTGCTATGGTAACTGGATATCGACTTTATTCACTCTTACAAAAACAATATTCGTTTTGCAGTTTGAATGGTAATTCGTAAATTGAAAATTTGCCTATTTATTCGCTAATATGAAACGGAGAATGATTTAGAAACTTTCCACTTTATTGTTATAAACAATACATCGCCTTGTTTACTCTATCTCAAGAATAAGTTTTCATTTGATTTATATAAAGAAAATTATTATTATTTTTTAAATTATAGATATATATATATATTGGATGGACTCCTCAAGAACCGTCCGTAACATTAGAAAGGGAAATCATCCATCAACATGGCGACGCGAACGTAAATTCGACAATATAGCAAATTCATCTTGTTTTAGTGGCCAGACGTATCCCTTTTATGTTAATAAGTGTGACGATTAGATTCTAATAATTAATAAAAAGAGTGTACTATCCCAATATCGAGTATTATACCACGTGAGGATTTCCATCAATGGGAGTCACCATTTTTGTTGATACGCTTTTGCTGCCCCCTGGCCATTAATTAACGGAAGCCATCCAGTATAATAATTATTAAACATCGAATATTTGAAGCGAATTTTTTTTTATAGAAATCAACAAAAAATGAATTTTTTTTTGGTAAATGATAACAATTTTTTTTTATTAACGACTTTATACATTTTATAGATTGTTTAAACTCTACTTATTATACTTCTATACATTCTTTTAATTAGCAATTAAATAAATCGATTCCGTTCAGAATAGTTTCAATTTATTCGCCCAGAGATACTTTTCTTGACTTTTTATGGAGGAAGAGAATGTACGTTTGTTCACATAAAAAGGTGCTTAATTAAAATTTAAAGAATTTAATTTAAATAATAAAGTCTTAACAGATCCGGAAAAATGAACATTTCTACAAGTTTCGATTTAATTAATATGTAAATTGAACAATAATCTAAACGTGTTCTAACTTTATTTGATGTTTACGAGTTTTATTTTTAAAACTTCTAGCAATTTAATTTAATTCTAGCTATTTAAAATGTCGATAGTTGTTTAATTTAATAGTTTTTTTTCCTATTATTATTATTATTATTATTACTACTATTACTACTACTCGCATTAATGCTTAAGTTTGTTAAAAATCGATGAAGTAATTCGTTTGGAGCAGATGATTGCCTAGCATTCATTTAAGATTATTAACAGCAGATTTATTAAACGCATTCCTAGAATGCCATTTGTCAGTAGTAATTTATAACAAACTTGATTAAAAGAATAGAAAAGGTTTAATAGCTGGAATTAATGAAAAGGATAGACGGTTTATGGCTACTTAAATAGACTACAGAGATTTTTTTTTGTCGTGAACTATGCTATTTTAATTATAAAACGAAGAATTCTCTCGTATAATCGATATAGATTTTTTTCTTCTTCTTATGTGCTGAAAAAAAAAGAAAAAGGCGAGGTAAAAATAACTGACGACGACGACAATGATTATAATGATTAAAGCCAATTTTTTTTAATCGTGTTTGCATGAGATGTTAACATATCCAAGTAATATTGAGGGTTATTAATTAAGGATACGGAATTAAAAATACATGTCACCAAAATCATCTTCGATGTCATTATTTTTATTTGAACGTCATAAAAATCTATCGGACACTTTCACAGTTATTACGTAGTTAATCTTATAAGTTTTGAACATCCGACATTTTTAAATGAATGATGAATCTGCTGGATTAATCAATCTTGTTTGAAATTTGATTTTATTATCCTGATCGCTCTGATAAATTTTATAATAGATACAATAAATAGTTCAAAAGTTATTATGGGGAATCCTTTTAAATTTGAGCATAAGCAGCAGTGGTGCAACAATCAGGGATGCGACGGATACGAGCCCAGGAGCCAAGAGGACCCACCAGGAGTTAAAGCTCTAATTATAAGAAATTATGTTAAAAATAAAAATATATTAAATAATTTAGAGAACAGTGTTTATTAATACTTTGAAAAATATACAAATTTATAAATGTTAACAAATTCTATACTCCTAATAAAAATAAAAGATTTAGGGCGAAAAGCGCTAAGTTGGAAACGTATACACGAAGGTAACTAAAGGTTCTAAATGGATGAGGGCCCATTAACTTCGCTTGTATACGGATTCATTCACTTCTTGGTACATCACTGTTTCTCACTGTCAGCCGGATGGATGCGGTGCGGTAGAAGCGTGTTGTGCATCCACTCTGGAGACAAAGTTCAATTCTCGGGTCTCACATTTCCAAATTTTTCAGGAGAGATCGGGCGCGGCTCGTTGAACCCATCCTTCATTTGATGATTGAACCCATCAGGGATGTGGCCGGCTTACTGCTTAGTACCCATCGAATGAAAAAAGGGTGTTAAACTACATAAAAAAAGTACATCCGCCATTTTTAAATGATTGAAGTTAAACAATTAATTTTTATGTCATCAAATCATATTCAAAGATTTAATTTTCTTGTCAAATTTTACAGAAATCAATAATCAGTTTAGTATATATATATATATTGTATTAGGATGGTATCTCAGAAAAAGTTTAAATATCCGCCATTTTTAAATATACAAAGCTAATGTTAAATGATACGTCATCGAGATTATATTTGTTAGCAAAAATGTAATCTTATAAACGGCATTTTTCTTCGGAATAGGCTAAAAATAGTTAAAAAAAAAAAGTACAAACAAAACTGTTTATTTAACGAAAAATCATTATGTATATCGCAAACAAAAATAATTAAAAATATTCATTCAGGTTTAAAATTTTTTCAAAATCATTACGCATCTTGCAGAAACACAACAAAAATTGCTTTTTGAATGTCGCATTGTAATTTGCAAATACAATTATATGGATTTCTTTTGTGAAACACCTGTAATTTATTTTCATCTTTATGAAGCGAAACTTTCAATTAGTAAGTTGGTTCATTCCATGGAAGCAGAAAATGATTGTTTACACTAAACGCCGTAATGAGATACTTTTCCTAGAAAACAAAATATTTTATTTCTTTTATTAAAAATATAATAATTTAGAAAGTTACATAGTTAATACTAAAAGCTTTCGAATGATTTTTTATAGCAGTTAAATCGTACAAATCTTCATTTTAATCCAGTTAATCTTAAGAGTTTATAAAATTTACTATTACGAGTAATATAAGCGTAAAGATTTAACTTAATTAAATCCTGTTTGCAGTTAATCCTGTTAAAAATCTTTGCGAAAAAGATTTTTAAGAGTATTAATTGATTAATAATCCTCAATATTCTCGAATTTTGTTTGAAATCCTTTTTAATCTATCCGTCTAAAATGCGGTACTCGTATCGTAACAGATGTTTTCTTGATATATGAATCAACAAAAAGTAATAAAATCTAAACGAGAAATTTTATTTTTTATCCATTTATATTTTTAGAAATGAATCTGGAAGAGAATTTTTATTTTATAAACAAATGAAATAATTTTATGCTATCATTAAAATAAAGAAAAATTTTATTTTCTATTTTCATTATTTTACACAGTAACAAATCCTCTAATTTTAATCAAAGAATAATTATTTTAATTGTTATTAAATTATAATAAGGTGATTTTAATGCAACATTGTTTAATTTTTCCGTTTATTTATATTATTTATAACAAATATGCTAATGTGACCAGATTAGCCAGGACAGTCCCGGTTTTTGACTCTGTCCCGGATTGTCCCGTTTTTTTTTTTACTTATAAGTAAATCGTTCATATTAAAAAAATTAATTAGATTTAATTTTAAAAACTTAGCTTCTGAAGAATTCTCCTCCTCAACAATTATTACACATAGAATATGGTCACCTTAATATAACTAATGTGAATGAATCAATGTGGAGAAAAAGTAATAAATTAATAGTAAAATATATTGTTTCTTTCTTTACCTCTTCCTGCTTTTTTCCCTGCAAATTTTTTAATAATTTACTTTTTCCGTTGTTTCGCGTATAGTAATCATCTCCTTGATTGGAAAGAGGTGTAAAAATGCAAAAAAACTTATATTCTGTACGCCCCCAATATCTAGAGCCGGGTTAAAGTTCAGAAAATCTGGTCACTTTAGGATATACACAATATTTTATCACGCCATCCCAAAAGTAATGCACCAAATTTTAAAAAAAACGATGTTTTTGTCTTTTCTATAGCTTTTATTTTTTGTAGATCATGCATATATTCATTAGGATCATTAATCTATTTTTCTACGTAGTTGCCGTCACTCCATTTTTTTTTTTTTTTTGCTACTTTCGAAACAAATAACTACGCATGCATGATAAAACTTGGAATTTGCTGATATGTGACAAAATTAATGAAGATTCATGAATGTTTGCATTATGTTTGAACACAACAGCAGATGGTTGATATTTTGATCCGGTAAATTGAAGAACAGCTTTCGTGGTACTAAGTTTTGATAACGATGAATCTCTTGTGGCCATCAGTGAAATATGGGTATCATGTTTTATTATGGAGATGTATAGAAACTTGTTTTAAAGTGGAAAATAGCAAAAGATTATGTGAAAAATAGAATGTTATTTTTAAAGATTGCACCTACAGAATGTATTAATTACTATAGAATTAAAACCTTCTTTTTTAATTATGAAGCATTACTTTTGGAGTGATATAATATAAAAAACAGTTTAGAAATACTCATGGCCGGCGGAAGTGGTCTGCAGAGTCTGTATTGCAGACGGGCGCAGTTTCGAAGTGTTAGTAGGAAGTTTCATTCTTATAAATAAATAAATTGCTATTTATTTAGGAGCGGCCATTTCAGCTTTGCAGGCGGGCGACTTCCAGCCTAGCGCCGGCCCTGGAAATACTTAATCAGTTATGAACTGAAAACCCTTTGAATAATATTTTCGATAAAGAACAGGAATAGGGAATTTTCCCTAGTTAATCGACGATGATAAAAAAAATTCCTTTCTTGTATATGAGCAAACGTTATTAACATTTTTTAGTACGATGTAGTAAAGAAACCGATCACGCTTATAACGAAGTTTAATGCGTTTAATACGTAGAATTTTTTTTATTTTTAATACTAGAATTAGAATTTATGGATTGGAATTTCATAAAATTTGACGCAAAATATACTTAATTTCCGAATTTAAAATTCATAATCGAATGCTATGCCATTTCGAAACTTTTTTCTCGTGAAAGATGAGTAGAAACGACGACGATAATGACCTGTAACAGCGCCATCACAATTTTTTTTTTGTGACCTCATTAAGATGACTGTCAGAGGGTTATAAAAGACCGAATGCCATCTAATTAGATATAAAGCGATAAATTCTGTAATTTTGGTAAAAATTTTTCTAGACGAATTTTTATTCTAATAGTATTCTCGTAACTTAATAATCGGATTAAAATCGATTAAAAGATTAAAACAGAAATGCGCTTAAACAAAACTTTCGTTTAACTTTCTACTTGAAGAACAATTAGCATATTAATTAATTTGCAACTGATAATCAGCGAATTACGTGAACAGTTTCATTTAATTTTTTTTTAATTTTAATATTTCTAAATCGGTGCATTTGCATAAATCGAATACTGTGCGATATATTAAAAGCTTTATTTTGAATCTCAAACTCTGTCGCCATCTTGTATTGAATAATGAAAATCGGTGACTAAAGCTAAGGCAACAGTTTTATATAAATATTCAACATATAATGTAATTTCCTTTTAACTCTGTAATACAGAAAGGAACTTTCTGCATCCATAAATATTTATGCAAAATTAATGAATTTCGTATTATAGGTAAGATTTTACTTTGACTGCTATCAATCATCCATTGGCTTAAACCAGCGATTCTCAATCTGTGGAGGCGCGCCCCATAGGTTGAGAATAGCTGGCTTAAACTATGTTTCTATATTATTGTTTGTAGCTTTGATCGATTTCAATAAATAAGGCATATTATAATCATAAATTCTAGCAATAAACATATATTTCAGTCTATCGGAATATAGTACGGTGGAACCTGTTAAAATGACCACTTTGGCACAGTGATCACCTGACTAAAGGTACCAAATTTCAAAAACTGGTTCGTTTCTCATAGGATGTAATGCTATTTTCGTTCTGTATAGAGTGACCATCTGTCTAATGCGTATATTGATCACTCACATAGTTAGTTTTAAGACATTTTAATCTGCTAGTGACTAAGAAGATTAATTTCATGGAAGAATTATCATATTTTCCTTAGAATTTTCTTGTTGTTATAAAATTCTAAGGATTATCATTCCATCAGAAATTTTCTGTTATGATAAAATAGCCTGTTAAACTGGTATACAGTAAGTATTGTATACCAGTTCTGTTAAAGATACATATACAGTAAGTATTGTAATACTACTGTATATGTATCTTTATACAGTATTTTAATTTAGATTTGACTATGTTAAATGCAGATATACAGGTCAATAAATATTAATTGTAGTACGTAATGCTTGTTATAAGACTGTTCATCAGAAGGTGATATATGTTATATGTCATTATCAGCTTACTACAAGTTGACGATTTTAATTAATATAAATTTGCAGTTTGGATTACTCTGTTCACAATTCATTCACTGCAGTGAAAAAAAAATGCCTCCTATTCAGTCAAAATCCAAAAACCTCAGTTACAACAAAAATTAGAACTGATTAATTTCTTTGAATACAATACACAAAGAATAATTGCTGAGAAGTCTGAAATCATCAAGTCATCAATAAACACATTGATAAGTGAAAAGTTGAGTACCTTGAGTACTATGAAGTGCAAAATGAAAATGGGAGTTTATTTTGACATGCAATTTTCATTAACATGTG
>WUQG02456946.1:0-12587 GCA_011317285.2 Androctonus mauritanicus
AAAATTTTTCCAAACTGCATAATAGTGAATCAATCTGTACTAATTGAAATTTATTCCTCAAATTAATTACCGTACTATAGTGGGTTCAGCACTGAGTGAAGCTGCACTAAGTGAGGTATTCCTGTACTATCATATTTTTTATAATTCCTCTGTTGTATTTTCAAAACTAAATAACATCCAGTCAGAATGACTCATCAGGGGTCACTGGCATGAACAATTAGGAAGCTACATGATAGGGAAAAGCACTCATGTGCAGCAAACTGTTGATTTTTAAGAATTTTGTATTCTGGGAGTGTAATTTTTACATCACTTTCGTAATCTAGAGTTAAAATAAATTGAATGATTATGATCTGTAGAGATATTAATAAAAAAAAATTTATTTTCTATTGTTTGCTTTGATTGGAATAAAATTTTCAAAAGATTAAATGAAACTAAAGATCATCTATATTTCAAATTTGGTCAAAAAACAACAATTAAACTGTTACATGTGAGATTGTTTAACAAAGAATGGACCATCTACTCACATTTGATCCGATTGTGCTGTTTCAGGGGATCTTAAGTGATCAATGATATATCTATATTTCGGATTTCATTAACTGAATAATGCAATCTTCTATCTGAAGAGTAAGAGAAGAAAAACCATGATATTTTGTTTATTTTTGCTTTCAAACTGCTTTTGTTGTTTAATTAATTGAATATGAAGCTTCAAATTTAAAAATCTGTGGAATATTTTTTTTAATATAAACAATTGATAATATTTTAACTTGAAAAAATTACAGCAAGAAAAACTTTGGTGTAATCATTCTAATAAGAAATAATCAGTGATTGCTGTACTTTGTGTACAAATATTTGCCATATATATTAATTTATAGTGATAAAGGATGACATGTTTGTGACAGCAATAATTCCCTGGAAAATAACAGGATTTTCAAAATTTGGCATCAGTATCAAGTTGGCATCTAACAATTATAATGCCAAATAATATAAAAATCAGATTAAAATTTCAAATTTTTTTTGATGTTATAATCCATTTTGAAATATGTAATTAACAGTTTAATATTAGTAATTATTTTTAATTCTTTTTTCATTTAAATGTCATTAGATTTTATATTCTCTAAAGATTTTTCTCATTTCAAGTTCTATATCATTCTATAAATATATTCATTATTACTTCAAAATTGTTGTTATTTTTGTCAAATTTAAATCCTAAAATAACAGTTCTTAATTAACTTAGAAAGTGATCACATCTAGAATTCTGAACTGTTTCACCGAAAGTTTAAACAGAAGTTTTGCTAACCAGTCCTGCTCTGATTTTGCTGATTTTTATATATGTTATAATACCATTCTCCCACACATCCATAATACAGTAAGACAATGCAACCTCACGCATTCCCAAAAAAGGCAATTTAAAGTTTTCTATGTTATTTATATACCGATTCATATTAACAATTTAATGAGTGTTGTCATAGTGCAGTGTGTTTGGCATTCGATTGTGGTAAAGTGTTATTGAAGGATACAAGTTTGAATCTCGTCTTTTTTTTAATTTTTTTTTTATCACAACTGAAATGGATTATTATTCAATGTATTTTTATTAATGAAAAATTGCTATTTTCTAATTATTTAATTTTTTTTGTTATGCCTTTTAAACATTTCTGTTACAAATATTAAATATACATATAAAATAAATGTAATTAACAAATACAAAATATAATATTATTCATTGTCAGAATCCTCCTAGATCTATATGGCTGATGAACTTCTGTTTGGGTGATAATCATCATAAAAGCATCCAAAACAGAATATTCTTTTATAATGTGTACATTTTATGAATCCATTTCTTCTATTTAACACAAGTCAATACTTAAGCACTACTTACTGGTTAGCAGTACAGTTCAACAAACGGCTTGAGCCGTTGAAAACATTAGCAGAGAATAAATATTTTGTTGAACTGTACTGCTAAGTAGTGCTTAAGTATTGACTTGTGTTAAACAGTATCAGAAAGCAGTTAGAGTTAAGTATGGACCATTTTTTCTAACTATACTGCTTAGTGTTTTACATAATATTTTAATAAACACAAAATCAGCACTTCTAGCAGCTTAAAGTATGTTTAATTTAAGCTGCTAAAATTGCTGAATTTGTATTTAAATTAAAGTATTTTATGAATCCTACATTTATACAAGCATATAGTCTTTTCGTTATTGAAGTATGGAAATATATTTCGTTGACATTTAAAAATAAAAGTACCTCTTCAATCAACTTTGATGCAAACCATGCATATAGAATCATTGGTTTAAATACAGAGGCATTTAATTGATATAATAATAAATTTTCATTAATAAATGTGCATTATAATATGCACATTTATTAATGAAAATTTGTATCAAAATTGATTGAAGAGATACTTTTATTTTTAAATGTCAATGAAATATGTTTCCTTACTTCAATAATGAAAAGACTATATGCTTGTAGAAATGTAGGATTCATAAAATACTTTAATAAACACAAAATCAGCACTTTTAGCAGCTTAAATTAAACATACTTTAAGCTGCTAGAAGTGCTGATTTTGTGCTTATTAAAGTATTATATAAAACACTAAGCAGTATAGTTAGAAGAAATGAATTCATAAAATGTACACATTATAAAACAATATTCTGTTTTGGATGCTTTTTATAATGAATATCAGTCAAATAGATGCACATTGGCCATAGAGATCAAGGAGGTTCCGATGATTAATAATAATAATATATGTATTTGTTAATAAAAATACATATTTTGCATTAATATTTGTGATAGAAATGTTTAAAGAGCATAGCTAAAACATTAAATGATTACAAAATAGCAATTTTTCATTAATAAAAATACATTGAACAATAATCCATTTCAGTTTTGACAAAAAAAAATTTTTTTGAAAAGACTGAAACTTAAACCCACATCCTTTGGTGATAACTTAGCATAATCGAATGCTGAATGCATCTTGCTATGACAGCACTCATTAAAGTGTTAATATGAATCAGTATATAAATAATATAGAAAACTTTAAATTGCCTTTTTCAGGAATATTTGAGAGTTGTGTCACCTTACTTTATCATGGGTTTGTGAGAAGGTGATATAACAACATATATAAAAATCAGCAAAATTGAGAGGGTCATGGTTGGCATTCCTCCTGATAATATTTCAATAAAATAGCATGCAGCCATGCCTGTCATTCTGATTAAAATCTTGTTTTGATAAATTGACATATACAAATAACCTAATGTAAGGTACAGTATTATAACATCTTTGAAAAAATTATTAAACTAATACATAGCATTCATTTATTAAAAAATAAAATTACAAGCAATCCCTGACTTATGTCAATCATAACAGATAAAGCTGTAATGCAGAGATACAAGACTTTTCTTCTAATTTCATCATTTATCCTATATACATGTGTTTTTTGAATTTATTAGCTTAGTTTCAGTTAACATCTGGTCTTGAATCAGGACTTCTGAAAAACTGAAGGTGTGAAACTAGGAATTGAATTCAGATCCTCCAAGTGATTGCTTTACCATGCAATTTATGTGCTTATTCTTTAATTATTTTTAATGTCACATCTTTCTGACACAATATAGGATATTATTTTGTACTGTAAAAAGTATGTTCCAACATAATATATATTTTGACTTATATAAAGTTTTGCAGAACAAGTCACTTATGTAAATTAGTGATTGCCTGTACTTTCTTTATAGTACTAGTTTTAGCTGAGGTATTCTGCACAAACAGTTATTGTATAAGTGCTTGTCATTCTATAATTTCACTAAAAGATAGAAGAATATTTAATTTACATAATGAATAAATTATTGAAAGGAGAAATTCAAGGATATTCCTAAATCATTAAATATCTGTAATAGTATCTGAGTTTACTCATTAAACTTTTATATAGTTTTTTGCAAAAGTTCAATAGATTATTTTTATTTATTGATTTACAGGAGTATTTCTCATTATTTCATAACTTTATCAACATAAAAATTCAGATGCTTATAAAACAGAATTAAATTATGTATCATATCATTATTATTAAAAATATCTTGATTTATTTCTTATTAAAAATAGACTATATAATAGAATTCCTATAAACTTGTAGTATTAAAATTTCAGCAGTGCCAGATTATTAAATATATCAAATTATCAAAATTGTATAGAAATATAATGAATATCAGTAATATATTTCATAACTTGAAAAAACAATCCATAACAAATATATTTTACAGAAAATATTAAAATTTTATTTTTTTTTAATTGTAATTTCTAGAAAATTTGATATTTATTATGAAAAATATTGGTAAAACTTTCAGAAACATAAAATACAAAATAAAGCCACAACATATGTTTAAAATGTTATATGTTATATATTTTAAAATGTGGAATGGTTAACTTAAAAAAAAATCATTTAGCAATCTTAGAGTTCAAAACTAATTAATAAAAAATAAATCATATTGTCAATAATTATCATAAACTATTGATTATAAATATGCATTATTATTATTATTATTATTATTATTATTATTATTTTTAATATTTTAACATGTTTAGGTAAATTTTTAATTTACCTATATATATTAAAATATATAAAATAAATTTAATGACTTTTTTGCTATCCAAAATCAATTTCAAATCTTTACCTTAAAATTACTAGAAATTGGATTTTCATTTTATAGAATTTTCATATTATAAACAGCCTTCAGAAATATATTATTTTATAAAAGGAGGAATGCCTATACTGAAAATTCTTGACTTATGTAAATGAATCATTTAGCAAAACTCCTTTTTAAGTTGAAACATGTGTTTGAAGCATACAGTAGACCTATTAGTATATAAAAAGACATAACATTAAAAATAATTATATTAAAGAATGAGCACATAAGTCAGCTGGATGGCCACTTAGTAAAGTCAGTTATTTAACATTTTTGAGGATACTGATTCAATTCCAAATCCCCACTCCTCCAGTTTTCAAGATGGATCTGATACTTGGCTCAGCTGGTTAACTAAAACTAACTTAATAAGCACTTAAAATACATGCACATATGATAAATGATGAAATTACAAAAAAATGCTGTTATTTTATAGCTTTGTCTGTTTCAATCAGGCTATTTTTCTTGTCAATTGGAATTTTTATGTAAGTGTGGATCAGTTTAAATCAGGGATTACCTGTATTTTCAGATTATCATGATTATTATTATTTTGCTATATATTGTATTTTTGAAAATATTGTTTTTGTAATTTAAAGAAAAAATTAAATAAACTGCAAATGCAATTGATAAAGATTTAATATTTATTTCAAAAATATTTTGTGCAATCCATATAACCTGCTTCAGTTAAAGTATAGAAAGAATTGATTATCAGTTTTTATAGCCAGTTTTTTCTATACTTTAACTAAAAGTATAGAAAAAACTTGTTACAAAAACTGATAATCAGTTCTTTCTATACTTTAATTGAAGCAGATTACATGGACTGCACAAAATATTTTTGAAATAAATAGCACATTTTCATTGAGAGTGCTTATTATTGCATTTGAGTGATGAACTTTATTATATACAAAAATACAATTTTGCTTTCAAATATTAGAAAATTTCCATTTCCAAAAATTATTCAATAATTTTAAATATTATAATAGTTAAATAATTTAATAATAATAAAACTACATAATTACTATATGATTATAGTATTTCAAAATGGCAGAGCTTTTGCATAAAATCCTTGCATTATAATTCAAAATTTACATTCAAAGTTCTGAAATAAATAACTCCTAATTAACCCAAATAATAACACACATTAATCTGTTGAGTGCTTTTGCTGTAAATATGGATATCATGACCTAATTACACCTGTGTGCTAGTGATGTAGATAGATGTCACTAGCGCAAAGAGATAGAAAAAAGCATAAAAAAAGAGTTTAAACAATTTAATCCTGATTTTATTAATCCAGCTATTGTGAATCTCTTTTTTTGTGTTGTTTATATGAAAATATCTAATTTTGTGATGGTTCCTAAATTTTTTCAGTTGCCGAAATAGTTCTCTAAGTTATGTTCAATTACAAGTAGTGCTTATAATTGAACTGTTCACTTGATAGAATTTGAATTTTTTTTATCTCATCTTGTTGACTTTTTAGTCAGAGATATCAAAGTAATTCTGATTTTGGGATTAGATAAATTGCATTTTTGAAATTTTAAATAAAAATCATATTTTTCATATGATGAGCTATAAAATGTTGAAAACTGAAAAAATATTGTAGATATTAAGAAAGTATTGCTTAATTCTGTTAAAATAAACTAAAATATATCAGTCATTCATTTTTTCATTCAATTTCACTGAAATTTAGGAGAAAATCACAAAAAGTGAAACAAACAACCTGCAGTCATTTAAATCAGTGTGACAATTTTATTGCTTTACAGCAGCTACTTGCTTCTCAGGAAATTGCACAGATGATATAAGAACAAGTTAATAAATATGGAATATTAATAATTATATGATTTTAATTTCATTCAACAAAAGTTATTTAACTCTTTAGTTTTTATAATTTCTGAAAATGCTTGACCAAATTTCTTCATTCATGGCTTGATTTGTTCAGAGGAGATATGTCTATCAAAAAGTATTAACCATTTCTTTGGATGGCTAAGATTTCACACATAAAAATTGTGTGTTCCATGACCTCATATACAGAACGGAAAAAATAAAACTTCAAAAAAAAATGTTTACATTGTTAGAAAGAGGGTGAAATAATCTATAAAATTAGAAAATTTCCAAAGATTTCTTGAAATTGAGCAAGATATCACAATTTTAATTTTTTTGCATATTAATTAGGCTTAATTTTAATCCTGGTTGGTCTGCAGTTACAGATGGATATTAACATGTCCATCTCTTAACAATCCCTATACAGAGATTTTGACCTTCTCAGTTCTATCTAAAAAATAAATTTCAAGTTACAAATTTATTAATTTATGAACAAACCTTACAAATGAATTATGTTCATAATAACCGTACTTACTATAAACCTAAAGCAAATATTCAATATGGCCACTATCATTTACAATACACAATTGTACTGTTTATGATCTCTCCATTAATGTTGTATAAAGTGTTTTTTCCCCCATTGGGAAAGAAATAAAATGTTATTTCTTTTGAATTTTAGTTGTAGTTTATTGGCCAAATCCAGTTTTCCCTGTCACAAATTAAGATTAATCGGCAGAGAAAATTTTCAACTATTTTGGTGTTGAAACCTTGCTTCCTCAGATTTTTCCACAATAAGTGCATTATTTTCATTTCACTTTTAGACTAATTCAATGGTGCTCTACAATTTTCTAATTATCTTTGTCCTCCCATCTTTCACAGTTTGTGAGATACATAATGAATGACCTTGAAGATGACTTGAGGACAAAGATTATTTAATTTTTGGATTCAGCATATATAACTTCCCCAGAAAGTGTTATGATTATTAAATTGGAGGTATGCTGTTTCCATTATTATTCAAAATCAGGTTAGATGGGACATCTTGTATGTATATGTCTGTCTGCAAGAATTTGAGTATTTCTCTATGACCTAGAAAGATGAAATTTGGAGATGTTATAAAGCAGCAATTTGCCCATTACATCCTTTAATGGGGCTGTATAGCATTTATTACAATAATAGCATTATAAACAAGAGTATATAAAAGATACTCAGAAAAAAATTATAACTGTTTTCATAAAATATTTAAAAACATTTTAAAATGTTTTTATAAATTATATTGACAATTCATAAAACAAAATTTTTCAATATAGAATTTCCACTCATATTTATAAATACTACTATCATTTATTGATCATTTATAAATGATTTTATAATTTTGAATTTGAATTGAAGCATATCATTTTAAGAAATTAAAAAGGAACTACAATAGTTTAATATAATCATTTTTTCAGTTTATTTACCTCATGTAAAAATCTTTTTTTCCCATAAGGAATTAATTTTAAATGCAGCCCCCAACCAATCAAATATATCTAAAATGGTATTTTGAAGGAACTAAGTTTGAGTCTGTTGTTATAGAGGAACCACTGAACTGATTTGGAAAAAATATGGCAATTCAAAATTCCATCCCAAAGAGATAGAAAAGAAGCAAGCTAAATTCCCAGTTCTATTGACTAAACTTTTTACTTTTTTTTTTTTACTGCTCTTAAAGGTAGAAAATTTTCTCTCTAATTTCATTATAGCACTACTAAGCAGTCCACAAACTTCGATTTCAATAAAAACAATTTATTGAGTAACATTTTCTGCACCTGGACGCCCTCTTCAGCTCAAAACTCTACAAACATTCTAATTTAGAACAAAGAACAATATCGTTAAGTTATATAATATAAAAGAATCTTATGACAAAATTTTAAATAATTAGCCCAAGAACACAACATTAATTTGTTTACAACTAAACTAACTCTTGTTTGCTTAGAAATTATATATTACTAATTAATATATTACTATAGACTGTGCAACTAATATTTTTAGCTGTAAACAAATTAATGTTATGTTCTTGGGATAATTATTTAAAATTTTGTCATAAGATTCTTTTATATTATGTAACTTAATGGTATTATTCTTTGTTCTAAATTAGAATGTTCGTAGAGTTTTGAGCTGAAGAGGGCATCCAGGCGCCGAAAACATTACTCAATAAATTCTGTTTTTATTGAAATCGAAGTTTGTGGACTGCTTAGTAGTGCTATAACTAAATTAGAGAGTAAATTCCCAATGCTTATTTTATGGTTTAAAAATCATTTCTCAACTATATGAGTGTTTCATGCCAAGAAAAATATCCTTTCACATATTGGTTAAAATATATATATAAAATGGCAGATCAATATGTTGACTCAAAATAATACAATTTTATTGTGTTGTTTGCCAGATAAGGATTTTGGAATTATAGATTAGGATTAGGATGGTAGTTTTTTCAAATTCAAGATGGTGGATCCAATATGGTAGCCTGAAATTCAAAAGATATTTTAATTTGGTCTGATTTTATTATTTTTTTTGGCCAGATAAGAATTTTATGGTTACAGATTAAGAATCTGATTATCATTTTTTCAATTCAAAATGACAGATTCAATATTATGGCCTAAAATTCAATAGGTATTTTAATTCAGTCCATTTTTATTGTTATAATTAACTATAAACTGCTTCTACTACATAGACACAATTAAACCTTCAAATTTTTTTTAAAAACATTCTATTCTCTGAATCTGAAGAGCACTACACTCCAAAAATGTTTGTTCAATTTTATTAAAAATTTCTTACTGCTAAAAGTGCTTATTTATTGAAGGTTTAATTATGCATTTTTATTGTTTTTTCTGTCTAATTTTACACTGCTTTCCACTTGGCAAGTATTTTGATTGGCACATTTCTATTCCTACCACAGGCTATCTACATCCCTGGTGGTGTAAAATGTCAGTTGGAGGATGGGATTCAATAAACCCTTTTGATAAAAACTGGAGATGGGAATCCAGAAATCAAACCTGGATCCTTTCATTGCAGAAGCACAACACACTTCATTGTGGCCATCCAATTGATAATTTTATTGTGTTGTTAGCAACTGACTATATGGAAATACTATGGTTTTCCATCCAAGGGACCTGACTCAAATCTGGATTCCATCTCTTAGAAAATATTTGATGGTTTGAGCCTATGCTGTTGATTGCCATTATGTATAGTCCATCCTTTGATGTAAGTGGCATATGGCAGGACCTCAGTTCACCCATTTAGTAATTAATAGATTTGTCATTATTGAGAAAAACAAATAGCAATGCAAATATTTATGGCAACCAAGCTGCTATGAATATTTGCATTGAAATGAATAGATATGATTCATCTATCCCTATCATAGACAGACTTATATACTAGTTATAATATAAATTGCTAAGATTGTCTATATATTTAGAGATTAAAAGATAATTTAGTCTCTAAATATATTAAAGGACTTTTAATTTCAAATTTCTCTATTAAATAAACATTTTCACATCATCCTAATTAGAAATAAAAAATTCATTATTATATACACTAGAACAAAATTCTTCTATCATTTAAGTAAATAATATTGTCTAAAAAATTTTTTTGTTGAAGTATTTACTGACTCTCAATATTATTTCAGAATAATCAAAATTGGTATAAAAAAAAATAATTTTAGTGTATTATAATTGTTTTCAAATTATGAAAAATAATTAATTTGAAAACTTTAATAAGAAACAGTTTATTATTTTTAGATAAACCAAATTCATAATCGAACATTGATTCAAACAAATCAAACTATCTCTAATAGAATAATTTAGGATCAAACTTGATTTTTTTAATAATGAGAGTTAATTGAATTCAGTTTATTAGAGTATAATTCATCTGTAATTTAATTTTATAAACTAAAAAGTCATTCTCATCCAGAATTGAACTGGAGATTTTTGGCATAATATCCTATCCTTATATCATCTAGAACATCTGATGAGTTTCTATTTCTGATAGAATATTTAGTATTTATTTAATTAATATCATATATAAGAATAGGATTGCAATAATTATTCCTGACAGCTAAGTAACTGAGCTCTTATAGCAAAGCCAGCCAACAGTTTTATTGTAGTGGCTCAAATATAAAATTCTGAGTAAGGATTAATTTTTATTTCAGATAATTAGTTTAAATTATAATGATTTATTAGCTTATAGAAGGTGTCATATTAGTCAGCATTTTAATTAATTAATTAAATAAAAGTAAAAATTTAAATTATTCCACTAAGGGTAGTTTTGATTAATGTTGCTTGATTATGAATTCCTCTAATTTATTTATCTTGTTTTATTAATTCATACATTTTAAAAGAAATTATTTATATTGTTTTAAAATAAAATTAATATATTATTATGATGATTTCAAGGTAATATCAAAGATTTTGCTTTTGTAGGTCAGTTATATGGTTTAGAAAAATTCTGGGCATTTCTAAAATATTACAAGCACTCAAAAAAGCTCAAAGTAGATCCTGTTCTAATGGAAAAATTAGATCATTACAAAACTGTAGAAGACTTTCGTGTAGAAGTAAGTATTTTCTTTTAATATTGAATTTTTATTTATTTATTTATTTCAGTTGGGAATTTATAAATAGTCATCTCCAAAAAATGATGATTATATTTATAAATCCCAAACTGAAATTACATTATAAGTCTCCAAAATTACATAGTTCTTTCCCCGACTGGCCATGTTATTTGAAACAACATACATCAAGATCACTTTTTCCATAAATGCAATGTTACCTTAATTAGAAATAAAATAGTTATTATTTAGCTGGTTCCAGAGCAAAAGTTTAACAAAGAAAAATAAATAAATATATATATATATATATATATATATATACATACTTAGTCTGTACTTATAAGATTCACAAAAATATTGAATTTAAAATATTGAAAATAAGATTCACAAAAATATTGAATTTGATAAATCAAATAATGATTTAGGGAAAAATAGCATTTGCTTTTCAACTATAATCAAATTTGAATAATCATTAATATCCATAGAAATTGCAATGGACAAATCTTTGACTATAGCTTAAGGAAATCAAGTACTAAATCTTAAAAGATAGATATCTCTTCTCTCTCAGAATTCCTAAAAGCAAGCAAGCATCATCATTGTTCCTTGCTTTGTTGTTGCTGCTGATCATTTGAATCAATGTCCTCAAGAATCTTCATGCAGTTTCACTGTGTTCAAGTGCTTTGATACTTTTGAAATCATTGTGGTCTGATCTGCAAACTGAAATTAAAAATCAGATTCTTGAAGCATACTTTGCTTCTGAATTTTGACAAGATTATGGAATTTGAGCTCCTCATCATGGGAATATAGCACTTCTAACATCTTCAGAATCAACTTCCAAGTCAAGTTTTATTGTCATAATGCCTTGGATTTATTTGATAAAATGTTTTTAAAAATTAATAAAATATCTTTATAAATTAATTTATAGAAACAGTAAGATATATAATAATGCATTAACAACAATAAATTTATGCAAAAATTTTTTTGATAGACTTTCTGATACAAAATACTGTTTATCCTAATCACCATGCAGTGAGAAAACTCAAATAATTATTTTGTAATATTTTTTATTTCTTATCTTGTAAGAGTGTAAATAATGAAATGTACCTATTATAAATAAACATTATATAAATTTTATTTTATAGATAAATTAGAATAAATTATATTAATGAAATGGAATTAAGATTTATCATAAAAAATATGCCTATGATAAAAAATATTTCTGAATGTTGTTATTTTATTTATTTAGTAAATAAAATTTTTTTTATTCAATTATTGATTTTTCAAATGAATTTTACCAAATAAATTTGAATCTTTAGAAAGTAAAATAATAAAAATTACTACTGATTAGTTGTAATTTTTATTATTTTACTTTCTAAAGACTATATAAGTAATAACTGCAATATAAAGCAAATATTTCTGAATAATCATTGTTTATTATTTTGCTCTATTAGCTTAAAAAAAGATGCATTGTTTTATTTTGAAATATAAAACAATCAAATTTACTAGGAATAAATATTTACCGG
>WUQG02456957.1:0-12587 GCA_011317285.2 Androctonus mauritanicus
AGGAGAAAAATTTTTTATTTTTGCGGTATAAAATTGACTATATACGACTTTCGCACTTCGTTTACCTACAGTGCTGAACACTAATTTTTATAAGATTTTTCTCTCCGAGCAACCATCCTCAATTTTGCCGCCCCTCATTTTTGCCACTCTGGGCATTTGCCCGGCTTGCCCCCCCTTAGATCGGGCCCTGACTGCAACTTACATCCTCATTGATTACGTTCATTCCAAATTAAATTAAACTTTTTAATGACAAATACATGTTTTTAATTGTTATTAATATTAATGTTAGTAATTGACGAATTAATATAAAAATATGCAATAAAAGTTGTATATTAATCAATAATACTGATTTTTATTTTTTTATATTTCCTCTTCATATTTACAGAATATTAAGGTGGGGGCGTTAGTAAATTTTTGTATACAGTATGGGAGGATGTTCATAGAAATGAGTTTGAAAAACACTGATTTAAACTATAATATTTGATTTTTTAACTAAACATTATATTATTTTTATTCTGCATAATATGATAAATAAAACGCAGGTAGAGCATTGGTATGACTTGTGACGCCCCCTACCGCCCGCTTGTGACAATACTTTATGTTCGTTTTAGGTTGCAGTTATTTATTTTCTCTGAAATCCGGACAGTCTTAAAATCCGGAAAGCCTAAAATTCCAAGTTTGTCGAAAATGAGGATCTATAGTGGAATAAAGCAACAATTTTATGTGCATTAAGTAGTATGTAATTTACTGAAACTATATCCTGTACAGTTTGTGATCAAATTTTAGTCATGACGCTATATATCCATGGTGGCCAGATTGAAGCTGGTCAGTCACACGAGGCTCTTTGGTACCTTTAGTGTGGCTCCATATCATGAAAGTCAATAGTTAATATGGTGCAAATATCTATTTAATTTAAAAAATAATATATTTGTAATTTATTCATTTAGTCTTTAAAAAATAGTATTCGTCTGTACGAAATAAATGCGTGTGAAATATATAATAAACAATTTTTGAAACCATTGTTAAAATTATTCGAAAAAACTGATGCGACTCTCGTTGATCCAGAAACTGATTGCGGATCTCAAATATTTGAGATTCTTCTATGTGACTCGAAGTGACATGAAGTTTGCCTTCCCTGCTATATATGATAGCAGGGATGACAAATATACAAATATAAGTTATAGAAGTTGTTTGTTACTAGCATGTATATGATTATCTTCATAACCATGCGAGTACCTATATCATACGACGCTTGTATACGAGTATGCATCATCATTAATTGTAATAGTTAAGTAATTATAATTATTTTTTAATATAATGGTTATTTGTGTCCTCGACATCGCGTATACTGTTGTATATCTGATAGTCTATGTTAATATCAACCGAGACTTTTAATTTTGAAATTTTTTTGGATTCACTAGTTAAATAATTAAAAGCAATTGAATCCTAATCTGAAAGATTTTAGATGTTCCAAGTAATGACCGCTGTTCTATATGATACAAGCAAGAACATCCTTGGATGCGAGTATAGTAACAAATGATATTAATGTATGAGATAGTAAGAATCGCTTTATATATGAAAAAAATGTTCTGTTTGAGAATTCGTGGGAAATTTTTAAATGCAAAATAATGACTAATAGAACGAATTAATACGGTATAGTTCATTATCTGGACTATCCAGAACGTAATATAAATTATATGCAAAACTTTTCTCGTGGAAAAGTAAAAAAACCATCGAATTTAGTGAGAATAATCTCAGACAATTAACTTGTTCCATTTTGATTGTTATAGAATTCGTAATCTTTGTTAATTAATTTATTAAATTCAAAATTTTTCCACTCTTTTCATAAAAATAGATAACTCATTCTCATAATTCACTTAACGCATTCGTGCCATTAAGCATTAACCAGATACATTCATATATACATTTTTTTTTTTTATCACGCAAAAAGTTTCGTGGTCAGTCACCGATATCAAATTCAAAATGAAAATTATTAATAAAGAAATTCGTTCGATAATTTAAAATATTAAAAGCAGTTAATAAAGATAAATATACAAATATAAGTTATAAAAGTTGTTTGTTACTAGCATGTTTATGATTATCTTCTTAACCATGCGAGTACATATATCATACGATGCTTGTATACGAGTATGCATCATCATTAGTTGTAATAGTTGAGTAATGATGATGTATAAGTAAATGATGATTTATTCTACAAATAATTTTGTTTGTGCCCAAAATCCACACCTTTCACATAGATCAGTTTGTATGAGATAGTTCTGGATTGGTCCAGGTAATATTAAATTTAAAATTTATACGGATTTTTGTAAATTATATCTTGTTTGTTTTTAAACTCTCAATAACTCCGATGCTACATAAAAGAGCGCACTGACTTTCTTGGCCCGATTTACTTATAAATCGGGCGAAGAAATCAATTATTCAGATTAATTGATTTATTTTTAAAAAATCGATAGATTTTATATCGATTAAATATATTTAACATCTTCGATATTCGATTTTTAAAGAAAAGCTATAATATATTTATATTTATTATGGAAACTTTTATAAATATTCACGATATTTTTCAAAGGAAACTAGTTTAGTAAAGAAAACGTTAGTGGTAAATAATAGTTTAATTAGTAATAATAAAAAATATTCGATTGGATGTAATCACCGAACTGAAATGAGAAACTTAATTTCTAAACCTTAAAAATAAATTCAAGTTTCGGATTTATTCGGATGAGGAAAGAACAAAAATAGGTCTGGCAGATAAAAAACGATATAAAAGATGAGGCGGAAAAACATTAACGTCACTGACACAGCATCCATGCATCGTTTGATAATGAGAAAAAAATTTTTTTTTTTTATTCGACTTTTCATATAAATCTTCTTTGGAGTTTCTGTTCGGATAAAGCCTTTGCCCTTCTCTCCTGTTAATCTGTCTTATTTCCTAACAGATTGCAAAGAAACATTAAAAACGGACATATATAAGCTTGTTTTTTTCTTGTTAAGAAACTTGTTTAATTTTCGGACGATGACTGGAAAGAAAAAATTTTTATTTTGTAGTTTAATTATATTCTAAACAAATGAGAACATGTAAACAAATATTTTATACCACATGGAGATACAAAGAAACGTCACACGAAAGGAATGTTTGCGTCTTTTTTTTATCATAGTGTGATACCACTTTTTAATGAAAAAAATATTCTTGAGAATAAAAAAAAACTTTTTTTATTTAAACAAGAAATTTACATCGAGATAGAGGCATTTTTAGGGTTCCAGATTTTTTTTCCTGTCTAAAATCGTGCGCGGCATCTACAATTAACAGTACTTTTAATTAGTTAACGTCTATTTTTTATTCTGACCCACACGGTATTATTTTTTTATATATATTTAAAGAAACTATAGAAGATAAACATCCTCATTCTAGCACTCCCGATCCATATTAATGATCTGTTGTGATACCTGAAAATATTTTAGTTGTCAGGTTTTCCCCTTCTATATATATAAAAGGGGAAAACCTGACATTTTTGCAATTTTCAAGCTGTTTGCAGCTATTTCAATTGTTTTCAAATTGTGTTTGTTCCTATGATAATCCATATCTGTTTTTTTTCTGTTTGTTTTTTTTTTTGTTTTTTTCTGTTTTTTTTTAAAGGATTACGGCAGTTTTTTGCGCTATTTATTTTATTTTTTGAGCCAAACAAAATGTCACATATAAAACAAATTTTTGTTTATTATTAATAAATATTTATATGCTACCAATCCAATGCAGCATTTTCTTCTTTTTTTAGATTAGAAATTGCATGCAAAATCTATCAATAATAATGTTTAAGCCAATAAAAAAGTTTTTTTCGGTTAGGAGTTAATTAAAATTAATCTTTTTTTAATGTCGTCGACTAAATAAATTCCGAAAAACTTTTTCTAATCCGATATTCAAATTAATTCTCTTTGTTTAATTCAAAATTATATGCGAAATAATTATTTTTGAGTGGAAAAAAACGATCTGTCCCACAGTAAACAGTACTTGGAAGCATTAATCAAGTTATTAAAATTTATAACGCGACTTTTTTTTGTAGACGAGAAAAGCCGTTTTTTACGTGTGATTAAACACTTGACCTGTATTTGCATTTTCTAAGCTAAATGCTTCTGTGTTTCGAGAGTTGTGTCACGTTTAACTGGACTTGGTGACGTAACAGAGCTTTACGCTGTTGGAGTAAAAGTAGTGTACGGACACCGACCAGTGTTAATAGGCTAATTGTCGGTGTGGTAAACGACAAACACGTTAAACACCTATTTAACACCGACAAACGTGTTTTACTCGCTCAGTCGGGCGCGTAACAGTTAAACTATATATTCGGACAGAATGTATAATGTTGGATAAAGAGCGGGAGAAAGTTCCGGGACGCTCTCGCATCTCGGTGTAAGAGAAGCTATGACTCAATTAGAGTATGAAGTAGAATTCATTAAATTATAGGAAACAGGAGACTCTTCCGCTCAGATGCAGACGGGACCAACGCCCTACAAATACACGTCAATGGAAGGCGGTGCGGAGACGAGTTCCGATTGGCTTGACAGGAAGGTCAAACCGAAACTCGCGAGTCTTCATCTGACCCCCTTCTGTACTAAATAGACGAATAGAAATCATAAAATAGATGAAGGAACTCATTGGAGCGTCTTACAAATATAAGATCCAAAATTCGGAAACTGGAACATTCCGAAAGAAATCGTTAAGGGTGGGATCTTTGGCACTTAAACCGGTAAGTTGTTAGCCCCGTTTAACGCGTTTCGGGAACTATCACGTACGGATGTTTAATTAGAAACGATCGTGTCTATAAACGATGCTATATAAATTAATCGATTTTTCGATTGCGGCGTGTTTTTTCTTACACATTTCTTGTTTCTGTCGCGAATCGCGTATTGATGTGTATCGTTTACGTCTGATTAAGAACGGAGAAAAAGAGACATTCGAATTTTCATTAATAATTGTCATTTAATTGTTCGTATTAAATTTATGTTGTTATTGTTTTGTTTTATCTGGCGTGCAAAGATTAACAATGCCAATAGTCAAAAAATGATTTGAAACCAATCTAAACCCGGAACAAATTTTAAAAGTTTGCGGATGTTATCGTGTCATTTTAAGATGATTATCAAGGTGAAAAATAACTTAAAAATGTGGTATTTAGAATCTGTCACGTTAAAAGTTGTTCACCCCTATTTTATATACTCTAGGTTAAGTTTATTATGGGTCAGAATATTGCAAATATCTTATTATAGACCGTAACAAAAACGTATAAATAAATAACCGCCATGTCTTTATTCGTAATTTTTTTTTTTTTTTTTTTGCGAATTTTTATCGTTATTTACAACTTTTGCACACTATAAAAAATGCTGTAAAAATGATAACGGGTTAAGTGATTGAATTATAAAATGAAAAAATAAATAGTTTTCGAAATAAATTTATAAAAATGGTGTTGCTTCCTGATAAATATCTAGAGATCTAAATATTGAGAACTTTAAATATGCGACCTTCCTTCTTGACCTCGAATATTTCTAAGAGGGTAACATAGGTTTACACATAAATCCTCTTAGCGCAGTATTGTCGAACAGGAAGGACTCTTTTGTTCTAAAATAAGTTTAAAGCGTACAAATTCAGCGTACTCGAATGATTTTTATGTTTAAAAAAAAAAATTAAATCGAAAAACGCTTGATCGATTATTATATCTGTAGTAGGAACACGTAAATTGTTCTTACTTCAGATATAATACCCAGATATAAGACCGTTCAGTTGTCTTCGGACTTATAATTTCTGCCTTTAAGTAAGTGATAGGTTAGTATATAAAAACTGAACTAAAGTATATCCTGCTTGATGGGTTTTAACATTGACACAATTATCTCTTAACATTCTGACGCCCATAGCAAATGCATTAATTATCCTTATTTTACGTACGGGCTCGTATCGTGTAAACAAATATCGAGATTATTTTGTATGATACGGAGATGTCGCAGAGGTTTCCTATATCATCAGAAGAACCTCTTGAATCACATTAAGCAATATATATTATAACAACAGTTACTGTCTTTCATATTCGTGCAAATCGTCCCTCGGGGCTATTTTATGAGTTTTCTTCTTCTAAGTCATTAATGGTATAAGGAGTAGGATAGTACACCAGTTAGGAGCGTATTTAGAAAATAAACATAAAGGGGAAAAAGGAACTGATCTATTCATCTGGCGTACAGAAACAATTGGGGGTGGCCCAGATGTTGAGACATGTCCAAGAGGCACCTAAAAGGAAAGACGTGAGTAAAATTCATTACTCTGAAATTTCAATAAAAAAAATAATACATTTTTTTGGGAAATGATCATTGAGTTCTTTTTTAAAAAAGGCAAACTGGAAATATTTTTACGAGTTAAAAAAAAAAAAAAGGCAGCGTCTTATAGATATATTGGAAGAAAAATACTTTTAAGAAACCAAATCAATTATCAAAACAACAACGAAAATTAAATCATTTTTCTCTTTTTTTGACATAAAGAAAAATATAAAGAACAAACCAATATTTTGTTGATGATATGTAAATCACTGAACCAAAAAAAAAAAAAAAATACAAAGCAAATCCAGTAGACTACATTTGTAAGACAAGGATCATTAAATACATTCAAGCATTAATGACATTGTCAAAGTCACGGATGTGTTTAAATTTGTCAAATATACAATATTCCTATACAAAACAAAGATGAGGAAATTAATAATTAAATAATAATTATAAAATAATATATATATATGTATTTTATTTATTTATTTACAGATATGCATCTGGTAAAACTATTATTTCTCTTGTTTTTATTTTCTCAAATCTCCTTGATCTCGTCTCCAGTGGGTTTAGTTATAGTCATTCCTCTAAAACTGAAGTTCCCCCTGAAAACTCTCATCGCCTACGGACTATTCAAGACTGTCAAGGTAAGTTGTTAAAACTGTTTACAAGATGATTATACAGATAAAAAAACAATAGATTATCTGCAATTTGCTCCTGGCAAAATCATTAAACATAGACAATGACAGTCATTCTATGAGATCTATAAATGCGTCTCTTTACAGAAAAAATTGTTTCGCAACTTCTTCAGACTGGCCACACCCTTCGGATTAAGGCGAACTGATCCTATGAAATTCAGACAGATGGAAAAGGGAATTAATCCCGCTCTTCCGGATAATCATCTGCAGGATCAACTTTTTCAGTATCTATTGACAGAAGATAAAGAAGGGTGTTTGAAACGTCTGGTATGTGAGGTTCACGCATCTCATCCTGGAAATGCTATGGGAGTGGCAGAATCCGTTATTGTTGATTTATTCGGGTAAGTTATCATTACATTTTCTAAACTCTTTGCGTTTTTATAAAAGAATATCTCTTTGTTTTGCTGCATTTGTCATCCGTTTCGATGTTTCACGCCACTTCTCTTTCCTCTTACACGTCTCTGTCACGCATTCTAATCCGTGAAATTAGAGCAGATAAATTAAATTTTCTTATTGTTTTTTTTTTATCTAAGAATTAAAATTTTAAATCATCGCTAAGTGTTAAGAACGAGTTTAACACGAAAAATATAATTAAATTTAAGCCAATCTTCCAATTTTTTTCAGAAAAATGTCTCCGCAGCATCAGAGTCTTCCCAGTTTCGAGTTTCATCAGGCGGCGACAATTGGACACAAAAGCAAAGATGTCCGCATGTGTAATCAGTATTATTCCAAGTGTCCCTACAGCAGCCAACAAATTATGGACGGTTATCCACCGTGATGTGTTTTCGGACCAATTGAATTTATAGATTTCATATCATGACAGTTGCCACGTGTAAATAACCACTGTATAAACTTATCAATGTCGGATGTTCCAGTCGAGTTTACTTTGTATAGCTGCCTCGCATCTGAATAAAAAAAAATATCTTGAAAGTCGTACAGCTGTAAATCGGTGACAAGTTACACAAACATGAATTAATTAAAACGTTTAATATTAAATCAAACGTTGTTTGCTGTTTACATAAAATGTTTTTTACATAACATATTAATCATCGATTTCTTCCTGGTATTTTATTATAAAATAACAAAATTTTCTCTCTCTGTTTTTGTTAACTATTTACATGTTAATAAGATAAATATCTGGAAGATATGCCTTCTAGACTTACCTCCAGTCCAGAAATTAGAACAGTCTGAGATGTCCTCCAAAACTTACGAATTGTGTCACGGTGCTTGTTGCCTGTTTCTCTTTTTGCATTTTATTATTACTGTATTTTGAATTTTAATTAGTTAAACCTTTTATTAATTATGAGTCAATCCGCTTTACATCTATAAATGAATAAATATAGAAGAAATGTTATATAAAAATGAAAATCGTTATCCACTTGTAAATACGACCGTCTCTATGATTTTATTATCGAGACATAAGAAACTTAACCTTAAGATGACACGATGAAAGTATTTTTTTCTGTTTGAAACTGTTCAATTTCAGAAATTTACGCAGAACTTTCGATTGCGCAGATTTACGCAGAACTTTTCGATTTCAGTTTCGCAGATTCAAGCAGAACTTTCCTATTTTTCAGTTTCGCAGATTTACGCAAACTTTCCGATTTCAGTTTCGCAGATTCAAGCAGAACTTTCCGATTTCAGTTTCGCAGATTCAAGCAGAACTTTCCAATTTCAGTTTCGCAGTTTACGCAGAACTTTCCGATTTCAGTTTCGCAGATTCACGCAGAACTTTCCGATTTCAGTTTCGCAGATTACGCAGAACTTTTCGATTTCAGTTTCACAAATTTAACAAATAACTCTATAAAGGACATTTAAAAGATTTTACAAACATATTTGAATATTTACGTCAAAAAGTTTATGATCCAACGACTTTCCGTAAATTTCAAATTCATGTGTTAATAAGAGAGGACAAACGAAAAATATTTAATAAATAAATAAATATAGCATTTACCTGGAAAACTTTGATTTGGAGTTGTAAAAATTTCAATAGAACGACTTATCGTTTTAGTTAAAACTTCCAGCCTTTCTATTGATTCAAAATAACAAATGTAATTATAAAATTTCTAACACTATCTCTGTGGTTGTAGTTTCCACTGTCTACTTATCCTATCTGAATTTGGCTTGCTTTTTCCTCTTCAGCTTAAAGCTTTGCGTATTTTTCGAACAGATAATTCTTGACGGATGAAATGGTAATAAACTGATATCAATGACAGCTGGTTACACTTTGTAAGTCGTGTTACGTTACTCGTAAATACAAAACTAGATAAACGAGTTTTCAGATTTACAAAAATCTGCTATTCTTTACTTATTAGTTAAAAGATTTCATCTTTCGATTAACCTGAACAAATGAGATCCTCTGCAGACAAGTTTTTTTTTTTTTTTGTTGAATTAACCTATTCCGATCTGATCACGCTGATTAAATTACAATGTGATAATTCAAGAAAAAAAATCTTTTGAGAACCGAAAACATTCTTTCTGTATCGATAAAATGTTTTTATTAAAAATAAAAAGAAGAATAATCTAGAAAATTTTGAGATGTGACCCCTTTTACCACAATCGCTAGTACGTTAACGGTGATTAATGGTGTTGATCACGACATTGCTTGGCTGGCAGAACTTTAACGAATAAATCCATTGGAGAAATTGGCGATTTAATTATCTCTCACGAACTTGACAATGTTGTTTGGTAGATGGTTAAAACTTTATGAAGCAGTTTTGTCATGAGGCATCTCTATAACGAAAAAAAAATAATAATAATTTATTAAGATGTTAATATTATTTATATTCTTTCCTTTCAGCTATATGTTACATCGCGAGCGAATAATAATAAAAATCCTGTTATTGACAGGCAAAATAATAATAATAATGTTTCGCTAGAAAAGTTCAATTGTCTACAAGGAAACGCTACAGATAATATTTAGGTGGAAAAACACGGTTACAATGTCAGATTTTTCTTGTTTTGTGTGGCTATTCAGCCGGTACAACAGAGATGACATTATAAGTTGTAGATTAATAAAAGGGAAGGAAGACAGAATAGAAAGTGTTACACTCTTAGCTATTGTGACCAATTCGAGTTATTTTTTTACTTTTTTAACTACTTTTACAAAAAGAAGTGTAACTATATTGACGATAGAGACAACTTACTGAAATATCCTCTTTTATTCGTTAAATTTGGAGCAGAAATAACGACACACTCATCGATTTTTCAACCTGCAAAGATCAAAAAGAAGTGTTCTTATGTATTCACTTTAACCACTTGTCCTGGTACAGAATGTCTTAAAAAGGGTATTCAAATTTTAATTCGCATTATGCGAGTCATATGCCTATTAATTTTGGATGTCTGCAACTGATCCGGTTACAAGTTAGCAGACATTAAAATAATAAAAAAATTGATATCTTTAGAAATATTTTTCAGCTACTTTATATTTTTATGTGGAATTATCTTTCATTAGTTCATTGACATAAAAATGTCTACAATAATTGCAGATTTTCGCTTTTTTTCTGCCTTGTTAATCTATGAGAATCAATTGTTTACTAATTGATCGACATTTGATTTTTGGAGCTGTCCAACAATAATCGTATCAATCAAAATTGATTTAACGTTGATTTCAGAAGAAAATTGAAAAAATTAAACGCCTATTTTTCCAGTGTATCCACTATTTTGATCCACTGCATTTTCTAAAAATCGATCAGAAAGTTCAAAAACCTCCATTAATAATTTTTACGCTAGTTAATAAATTTCTATCGGATTCGATAAGATGTCTGCAGTTAAAATTTAACCACAGCTTCTTCAGTAAAAATTTTGATGTTTACTTAAATTTAAAGTATCTCGGGATGCATTGACAATACAATATTGAACTACTTTAAATCGGTCTATTATAGATCTTTAAAAACAACAATACACCTACTATCGCCGGCTATCTTAACCTAAAAAATGAATGGATTTTTGGAAAGGAACAAAAATCGTCTTCATTTAACATTATAGGGCGAAGTTTTCTTTTACAGTGGACCTATTGTAAATTTAGGCATAAATGAATAATGTGATCTATATTTTATCACTCGATAATGTCCGGCGATGGATATAAATCTATTAGGAAAAGGTACACAAGGAAAATGATCGTCTAAGTAAATAGCCATATCATTAGTTTGTACGAACAATCTTTTAAGAAAAAAATGAGGCCATGATTATGTTTGTATGGTGTTTGTTTTTGTATAATTTAAAATATAATTAATGCCGAAGGAAATGTCCAATAAATAATAGCAGAAACCTCGTTTCGCCAGTTAACAGAGAAGGAAATCGATGAAAAATGTTAAAGATCGTTTCAAAATAACAGATTCATCCTATTATTTAACTTAATTTTTTTTTTAAATATATACTAAATTAGATTATAAAAAAGAAAAAAATTCCCTGTTAAAGAAATGACTTACCTGGCAAACTTCATACCTGAACATTAGTGATCAATGTAAAGGAGTTAGGAATAAGCAAATTTTTTATCTACATGCATTCACTTGTTTCTTCACTGTCACGATTCTGTCTTATCATTATTACTTGAGGAAATATTCGCAGAAAATAGTTTTTTTTTAAATAGTTTCCAAGATATCGACTTCGAAAATATATAAAAAGACGCTTCTGATACCGATCAATACCGCATTGATATGCAGCAGTTGATCTAGGCATATCAGATAGATAAAATCAGATCAAAGTGATAATAAAAATATGGAGCTTCAACGAATACAAGTTTTTAATTCTAATTTTAATTGTTTTCTTATAAAAATTGAATTAACATTTTTTGTAAAAAAATAGACAGTTATGGATAATAATAAAACTTGTAATAAAAGGTAATATCTGGTTTAACAGTATAATCCTGAAAAAAACAAAGGTGGGGATTTTAAAAAATTAGGTAATTAGTTTGGCGTCGGGGATTGCGATACCAAATACAGTCAAAGTCAGATTAAGGTTGAAATCATTAAGATTCGGAAGTTATAATTCTATGTTGGATGGCAAAAATGATGACTAGATAACATTATCATCATTTTGAGGTAAAAATTCTTGATGTTAAGATGATAAAAATGCCCATATACGTACAGAGATTCTATGTTTTGTTCATGGTCCATATACGTATGCAGTAAAATATAAACAAACAGAATTGTTGGACAGGTATACTATAAATTTCTCCCTTATATACATAAATTATGATGTTTTTAGTATAATACTAAAATTTATATATTTTTTAACACTTATGATGAAATTTTCTCCAAAGTATAATTTTTAAATTGTGAAACTTGAATAAGATGCCTAATAGTTTAAGAAATAGTAAACTAGACACGATCGATTAATCAATAATGCCAATATTTCCACTGTTTCCATTTTACATCCATTATTATTATTATGTCGTACTGTAATTTATACTAGACCAGTGTTTCCCAAAGTGTGGTACGCGTACCCCCAGGGGGACGGGAAGAGTTTGGTGGGGGTACAGGCAGCACCGGGCATTGACTGTGCCTGGTGCAACAAGCAGTTTAATTTTTCGATTATAAACATAGAAAAATAATAATAAACTTCGTTACTTGTTAGTAT